>CM017440.1:52606190-52674169 GCA_007726485.1 Eragrostis curvula | reverse complement strand
ATAAATGCTTGTTACATGTTTTATAAATAGATCCATCCACCACGACACCTAACTTGTCTCCTCATATCACATTAAGATACTTTGTTAATAGCATTGTCATATAATGTTTCTGTGTTCAAACATCAATCACAGCGCTCAAGTGCACATATGGGTGTATAGCATATAGTAACCATGGTTCAATAGCTCAGTCTTGATCAAGCCAGCCCATGTCACTCGCGGTTACACATACCTAAGTTCCCTTGAAGACTGGACTATATATGCTTCTCGTATATCTATGACTTTACACTAAAAAGGTCTACTTTGAGCTGCCTACGATTATCGTGGTACTATGTAAGCAGATGGATCGTGCTTACGTACATTCTCGGAGATCGTTAGGGTTGCTTAAGGTCATCCAAACTTTAACCATCATATATGTTTATATATTGGAATTATTTTTTAAAAGTTATGGGTGTATGATCTTCAAATTTTATAATATTGTCACCTTAAAAGTGATCTTTACACTTTGTCAAGTATTTTCCCGTTTCCTTTTTTTAATAGACACGCATACACATGTTTATTACCTATTTACCTATTCAAGATAAATATTGTTAGTTTTTAACCATTAAGGCATTACATATTTAGGAAATAATGCATTGCAACTAATTTTTGAGCTAAATTATATCTCCGTGAAGGAAGACTTTGGATTCTAATGAAAGGTGCATTGCATGTAAAATTTTAGCTAAGGATGTGATTTAAAATATTATATTGTTTATATTTTTCATGTGGTTTTCTAAGGTGTATTTCCTAACAATTTAAAGAGAAAATATATTTAGATTAATAAAATAGATTTTATTAATCTAAATTTGAAAAAGTGAGTAATCTAGAAATAGAAATTAGGTTATTTTTTGCTATTTTATTTTCCAAATTGAGCTATTTTTGACTCATATTGGAATGGTGGGTAAATTAGGAATAGAAATTAGTGGTATTTTTGGCTAATTTTATTATTCCGAATTTGTTTTTTGGACTCATAATGACATGGTGGATAATTTAGAAATAGGCATGAGGGGTATTTTTGGCAATTTTTATTGTTCCGAATTTAATTATTTTTTACTCATAATGGCATGGTGGGTAATTTTAAAATAGATGTGAAGGGTACTTTTGTCTACTTTTTATTATTCTGAATTTAGATTTAGAGTTTTTTGACTCAAAATGGCATTGTGGGTAATTTAGAAATATGTGCGAGGGTATTTTTGGCTGTTTTTATTATTTCGAATTTAATTTTTTATAAATATTTGTAAGGGGTTTTGTGACTAATTTTTTCATAACGGCAGTGGTGGGTAATTATTTTTTTCTTATTTTCTCGGATTAACGTGGGAATTTCTAGCATTTTAGAACGAACGTGGTGACTCCGTTTTGTGATTAATTATATATATAATAGATATATATATATATAATAGATAGATGGAACGGTAGCCTTGGCCATCGAGTCTTGGAGCGGCATCCGGGGCGCTCGAGGCGGTGTGGCTGATGACATCGACGATATCGGCGCCGTTGGGATCGCAGGCCCTCGCCACTGCAACTGGGATACCAGCAAGTTATTTAGCTGCGTCAGAACTATGACAGAAATAAAGGCAATAATGGACAGCAGTACTCTTGTGACGGGCACGCCGCGTCAAGATGGGTTCGTCTCCATCCGCTATTACACATGCGGAGATCGAGTGGTGAGCTCTATTGATGGCTTTTGTGACGCTTGACCAACTGGCCAGCACACCTTAGAGCAAGCCCAACGCGGAGCCGATCCACCTCAGCTCGCGCCCACCCACGCGCTAACGCCGCCCAACGCAGCGCCAATCAAACGCCCCTCATGGGTCCTACTTTATCAGCGCTGATCAGCTCGTGTCAGCAGTTGCGGGAGGGGTGGAGAGGGAGAGGAGACGCCAGTGGGCCCACGACCGCCCATGAGCTCGTGCCGAACCGGCGCTCGCAGTTGCGCCGAGCGGGCCTTTCTCTTTCATCCAGCTCTGACTTTTTCTGACGTGTCCGGCGACGCGCCGATGCAATGGGCTTGCTCTTAGCCGCAAACGGCAAGCTCGGCAGCAGGCCGGTTGCTTCCTGCCCCCAAGGTTTGCAAGGGAACAGCGCTTTACTATTTTGCTTTGCACCTCTCCCTAGCTCCCTCTCTTTTCTTTTACTGATTGATACTCCCTCCGTTCCAAAAAATTTGGCGTTTTTGACTTTCAGACATCAACTTTGACCACTTGTTTTATTCAAATTTTTTATGCAAACAACAAAACAAACTTGTCGTGGTTGAAGTATCTCGAATGTTTAAATAAGTTATAAAAAATAAATAACATTTGCGAAAAGAATTTGAATAAGACGAGTGGTCAAACGTAGTGTCTGAAAGTCAATAGCGCCAAGTATTTTGGTACAGAGGGAGTAGATAGGTGGAGCATACAGCTTGCTACACAGGAGGCAGTGTAATTGACGTTCTGCATGCAAGCAAGATAGTATGAAATAACCAAGCTGCATCCATCTAGAGATCGACACGTCGTATGTATATCAGTATATGTATGCCCATGGTCGAGCAAGATAGTATGTTGCCTGGATCTGCTCTGCTTCCAGTGCTCCGAGTCCAAGACGTGCTACGAGCTGACGTCTGCGGCCGCCGACGAGGAAAACGCCATCCTCTACGGGCTCCTGTGCTGCAGCGTGGTCCAGGCAGCCACGGCAGTGCTGGCGCTGCTGCTCACCGGCCGCCGCTGCCGGGCCCTTGCCTACGCCGCGCTCGCCGCCACCACCATCGGGCACTGCACTGCTCCTCAGGCACGTATCGCAGCCTCAGGCGTCCAAGATCGGACGCCTGAGCCCTCTGCCTGACTCAGGCAACTTTCTGAGGGCATAAAGCAAACACGCCTGCATGCACGGCAGGCTCCTGTGGCTCCCCCTCGCCGCCTACTCGGGAGACGAACGCATCATCCGCGGCGTCCGGCTCGCCATCTTCGAGCCAGTGGTCGACCTGCTCTGCTTCCACCTTCTCATCAAGGTACGAGGTGGTGGACGGATGTAAGCAAGATTGATCCATCAGCTTCTCAGTCTAGGATGCCTGACCAATATATAGATGCGTGTTCCTCTGCTTCTCAGTAGTAATTAATACATGTTGTTACTGTGATGGATCGAGTGTTGTACGTACACATGCTTTGCTAGCCATTCATCAATCGACTTTATAATTAAGCTGATCAATTATTTGTGTAACTAGCATAGCGGCCCGCGCATTTGCGCGGCTAGTGTTATATTGTATTAAATATCTCATGAATCTATTATCGTCTTACAGTTTTTTATTTTATCACTATGATCTAGTTAGTTATTTTCATCATAATATTGTGTAATTTTTAGTTAACATATATGTATCTCGGATTATTTTTTTTAATCTCAAAAGCGGGTACTTTGTTTTTAAACCACGTACTCTAATATCTGGTTATATATGTATGTTAGAGGGCATTTTGAAATAATGTTTTCATAATGGCAGTGGCATGCACTTTTTTTTTCTCTGATTAATATGGTAATTTCTAACTTTAACAACAAACATGGAGTCTCATTTTTTTGTTCATTTTTTGCTATATTTTAATGCAATAATGGTGGATAATTTTTAAAACATATGCATGGTATTTTGAACTAATTTTTATTAATGCAGAGGTGGGTAATTTTAATGATGGCACTGGTATAATATCGTGGCTCGCATTTGTGCGGCAAGAACTGATGTAGAACAAATACATGTACCTTCGTAATAACAATAAAGTAGACATGGAAAACCTTGTATTAATATCTTATAGTGCCAATTCGTGAGATATATCATGATGAAGTTTAAAATAGAAAAAACAATACTAAATATCAAGCCATAGATAATATTAGAGATAAAAGTAAAACTTTTGAAAGCTTGATCTTAATATTTTAAATGATATTTGATAGTCTAAATTTCAAAATATATATTGGAACTATGTCCATACTAATTTGTATTTGTGACAAAAGAAAGTAAATATTTTAATTTTCTTCCACTACTCCTATAAAAAGTGTTATATTAAGCCATATATTTTCCATCCTCCTTCATGAAGAGTATTGATTCTAAACTAACATAAACTTATTTTAAACATTAAATTAGCAAGGGAAATAAGGTATACCCTCGAATGCTGCAAGACTGTATTATGGTAATCTCTGACTGACCGGCATGAATACTTCACGGTAACTCTGACTGATCGATGTGCTCCAATATTGATTGTTTTTTGCTGAGCTTTTCGTCGGAATACTTCATGGCGCTGCAGCTCGGAGCTGTTCATATGGTTAACATTGATACATGCAGTTCGAATCCATACATGGAGTAGCTTGCAGTTCCAGCCATTCATGAATACGTGTGATGAGAGTAGTTTCTCGATAGAGCATCGTTCCCATCAGACATCATTGCGCTAATACTATCCTTGACGACGATATCCATACCATTCGAATATTAGTCCTCCATGGTCAGCATCGTCGCAGCTTGAGGCAGATCTCGCCATCAGAAAATCCGTTTGAATCTGATTGCCTCGATGGCCGCCTCCCGGCCCTCACTGCGATTGTCCCGCCGTATATTATACTGTGATGCGTCGTGGTGTCTCTGAATACACGTTGGCTTCTACGAAACACCACTCGCACTCTAGCAGGCTACCGATCGCATCGCCGCGTGTGCACGTCTGCAAGCCGAATTGAGTCGGTTGCTCCAACATCGGGGTTCGTGGTGATGGCCTTTTCTCTCTATAGGTCTCCTTCCGAGCTGCCATTAAGTTCATGCATTGTTTAGTTTCACGATGATCGGAGCTGCGTAGCAGATTTGCCATGGCAATGCTATCCGCTCTTCTATGCCTCTTCCAATTGATCTATGTCGTTGTTATCACCATGCCTGTTCGCCGCCCTCTTCATGAGTATATATGATTATTTTTCTGACCGGACTCTTAACATGAAAATTCAGAAAAACGGAATCGACCTAAGTCCCCCAGCAACTAATGTAATGTCACGTGCAATGTAATTTTCCAATTATTCTAATTGGCATACGGAAGCTTTCCAAGTGGATCATGATGTGTGCGTTCTAATAAACTGGTATAGGGGTAATTTGGACTAATTGTTTTATAATGGCAGTGGTGGGTAATTTTCTCTTCTTATTTTTTCCGATTAACGTGGGAATTTCTAGCATTTTAGAGCGAACGTGGTGGCTCCGTTTCGTAGTCAATTATATATATAATAGATAGATGATATAACTTTTAGTAACATGCATGCGTGGAACATTCCTGTTAAAAAAATATTTAAGCTCTGGTATATAAATGTCATCGCACTCACCAAGCATGTACTCCAGCGGGTACTGGCCAGAGCAAGAACTTGCGTATCAAATAGAGTATACTGCTTACACAAAAGTGTTTGTAGAAGGGGGAAAAACCTATCAAATTTATAAGGACATTTTGTCTTGCTTTTTATATGACATTTACTTTAATTTCACTGAGCATGTATAGTCGCTGGACAAGAAACAAAACGGCTAGAAATAGTTCATATCTTTCTCGTCTTCGTGTCTCTGCAAAACTCTATGAAATTCGTGGATCTATCTATTATATATATAACTAGGCCAACTACGCATTTGCACGTTAATTCAAAAAAATAAGAAAAGAAAATTACCCACCACTGTCATTATGAAAAATTTGTCACAAAACCCCATATAACTATTTATAAAATAACTAAATTGGGAATAACAAAAAATAGCCAAAAATACCCTCACACATATTTCTAAACCACCCACCATGCCATTATGAGTTAAAAATAAGCTAAATTAGAAATAATAAAAAAATAACAAAAATACCCTTCACACATATTTCTAAATTACCATCCATGCCATTGTAAGTCTAAAAATAACTAAATTAAGATTTTTAAAAAGCTAAAAATATTCCTAATTCGTATTTCTACAATAATTTACCCACCATACCATTATGAGTCTAAAATAGTTATGTTTGGAATAATGAAAATATCCAAAATACACTTAATTCCTATTTCTAAATACACCGTCATATGTCTAGTTAGCATGGCACATTCTCTTATTTTTATCATGACATGTATTCTTCAAAAGATTTATTTATAGCATAGCACGTTCTAACATATGTTAGTTGTGTAGCATGGCACGTTTGAACCGACCTCACTTCTAAACCAAAATCAAATACAATGAGTTAGCTAAGACACAACCCAAGATAAATGATGAGTCATCTCACACTAAATTGAAGAATGATGAGAAATTTTTCAATCTATTTCTACTATTTATAAATATAGTGTATAAAATAAATAAATAATAAACAACTATGTTAAATTTTATAAATATTAAAAATATTTTTAAATAATATAGTAAGTCTAGCCGCGCAAACGCGCGGGCAGCCATCCTAGTTTATTAGTAGAAACTAGTCATTCTTTCTTGGTTATTTTATTATAGCAGATGTTCATGTTCCTTGAGATGGGTACACAAAGGCTTAATTAGACAACAGGAGGACAGCACGAACACCCAAGCTAATTGACAATGTTCTTAACATCCTCCAAGAACCGGACAAATGCCGTGCGCGATGAGCCCCCATCCTCCAGCGCCTTCTCCGCTTCCTTTTTCAGCTCCATTGCTCGCTTCCTAAGCTCCCTCCCCTTGTCGGACTCTATAACCAACCTCACCTTCGCCTCCACCTCCTCGGCCTTGACACGACCCGTATTGTACCCCGCCATCTCCACCGCAACACCCATGTCCTCGGTCATGAACACCTTGTTCATCTTCTGCTCAGCGCCTAGCGGCCAACACAGCATCGGCACCCCCGCCATGACGCCTTCCAGCGTCGAGTTCCATCCGCAGTGCGTAACGAACGCGCCGGTCGCCGGGTGGTTGAGTATTTCCACCTGCGGCGCCCATGACTTGAGGACCAGACCCCTGTCCCGGGTCCGGTCCAGGAACCCTTGTGGCAGGAGCGCGTCCAAGTCCTGCTTGGGGTAGTCCGGCGTGCGCACGATCCACAAGAAGCGTTGCTCGGACTTGTCGAGGCCGACGGCGATCTCCTTGAGCTGCTCCTCCGAGAGCGAGCCCGTGCTCCCCCAACAGAGGAACACGACGCTGCGCTCCGGCTGCGCGTCAAGCCACTCCAGGCACTCTTCTTCACGCCTCTCTCCTTTCTTTCCAACCAATGGCCCGACACAATAGATCTGAGGCCACAACGCCCGGCCGGGGAAGCGTAGAGGAGGGTCCCAGCTGAACGCCTCCACGGCCCGACTCTCCAAGGACTCGCAGGTGTTGACCAGAATGCCGTGAGTCTCCGCGTTGCGCTTCCAGACGGTGATCATGGCCTTGCACAGCTCGTCGTCCTCCGGATGCCCGAGCAGTTCCTCGATGAGGTGCGACGCCGGCATCGGCGGCGACCCGGCGAACTCGAGCGGCGCGTCCCCGAGCTCCTTCAAGCCGGCTCGCCTCCCGGCGAGCAGAGCCGGCAGCTGGGTTAACACGGCCAGAGCTCCGGCGCCGGAGGCGAAGAACGTGTAGACGGGGACGCCCAGCTTCGCGGCGACGTCGACGGCGGTGACGCAGGACATGTCGACGACGAGAGAGTGCAGTCGTCGACGCTCGACGGAGCGCAGGAAGGTCTCGAGCTTGTCGTTGTACTGGGCCATCAGCTCCAGCATGACGAGGTAATGGTGCTTGGTTGAATCGGTGGGGGGCGGGAGGATCGGCGGCAGCACGTGGAAGGAGATGGAGGGGTTGTTGGCGACCACGCTCTCGGTGAAGAAGCTGGCCGTGTTGGCGTCGGTCGACCTGCAGATGGGCGTCTCGTGGAGCACCATGGTGACGTCGTAGCCGTGCTCGAGGAAGGCCTTGGCGAGATGCGTCATCGGGCCGACGTGGCCGACGGCGCCGCTGGGAGGGTACAGAACGACGGTCTGCTTCATCATGGCTCCTCCTCCTCCCTTGTCCATGCGGGTGACTCGATCTCAACTAGCACTACTCTACTACTAAGGGGCAATGAATTACGAAGCTGGACAGGAAAAGCACAGCAGGTAGCTGTGGCTTTGGAACAAATCGCCCACTTTTATGGCCGCACATTTTGACTACGGGCAGTAGGAAGAAGGTTCGCTGCACCTGCGATGAGAGAGAGGCGCGTCCGGAAGCATCATCGATCGTACAGTTTTCCCGTGAGGACGCCTGTGCTTTGACTATCCACAGCAGAATCGATGCTGAAAATCTAAAAAGTGGGCCAGGTCCATAGCGATGCTGAGTTCTGCTCGACGCCCGTAGCAGACCGCACCGATGCCCAATTTTACGTGGGCCCATTTTGTCAGACCGCAGCGTGCCTCGTCGTTTCTTTCGGAATTGGGATCGTCTGCCATCAAACGATTTCGATGGCAGGTGATATCAAACCGGCTTTCGACCGTCGGATCAAAAATGAACGTGTGAGGTTTGATGCTACAGTACCAGTAAACAGTGAAACCAGAACAGTATTTTAGCTACAGTACCCGCGAACAGTACTTTGCTACAGTGTTCCATGGCAGGATACTGTGCGCCACTGTAGCACCCCTCACAAACCACTGTTTCCCTGCCTTCAAATCGGGTGACTGTAGACGATCCCGATCCCTTTCTTCGCGCGATGGAAAATTCCCCACTCGTTCTCCCTAAATTCCCCACTCGTTCTCCCTTCACCCCGCTGCCTACCGTACACAAATTCCTTCCAAATCAATCTCCAGAATTCAAAGAAGGAAGGTCCCAAAGATGAAATCTTGAATACAACTCGTCTGGGCTTCGTGGATCCGGTGAAAGCTGCTCAATCGAGCAAGTATTTGGTGCCCAACGGGGGCGCCGGCGTGCCGCCGCCGGCGCAAGATGCCGGCGCGAGATGGCGCGGCGCTGCCCGCGTGTAGATTCCGACGGCGACCGGGAACCTCCGCAGCACTCCGCTGCTGCGTACTTATTGCTCTGGTGCCTTCGCTGCTGCTGCTTATTGCGTGTTTGTGTGTAATCTGCCATACAGTTACTCGAAGAGAAGAGGCAAGGCGTCATGGCTAGGAGTGCTGATGCACAACTGCTACGTGTGGTTAGTACTAATCCCTTACTCTCGTGATGTTCAAAGTAATTTTTTATTCCTAGATCTACGAATACAGAGGGAGTAGATTTTCATTCAGACAATGCGTATGCTACAAATACAACCATTTAACAACTGAGTAACTTAAATAGTGCTAGTGTGATGATGATTAATACAACAAGTAGAATGGAAATACAACTATTACAGTGGAAACTAATACAACCATTACATTGGGAAACTAATACAACCATTACAGTGAGAAATTTTATCTAAGCTTCATTTCTTCCAAACCGCTGCCATATATGCTCAACCAAGTCATTCTTTAGCTTATGATACATTTATTTATCTCTTATTTCTTCTTCTATCTCCAATAGCCTGGAAAACCCATGAATCGGCCCATGTCCATACCCTGCCAAAGGTGTGAAATTGTTGCCTGGCTCATATTCACTCTCCTAGTTGTCGTCATAGCGAACTCTGAATGTATCCCTCTCATCCTCCACAATCATGTTATGCAATATAATACATGCATACATTATCTCAGTAAGAGATCGCATTTGCCACATACGTGTTGGGTTGCGTAAAATGGCAAATCGAGCCTGCGAAACACCAAAGGCACGTTCCACATCTTTTCTTGCCCCCTCCTGATGCTCTGCATATAGTTTATCTTTTGCACACTGAGGTAACGGAATTGTCTTCACAAATGTTGCCCACTCTGGATAAATACCATGTGTTAAGTAGTAGCCCATGTTGTACTCATTTCCATTTAGAGTGTAATGAACTGCGGGAGCTCTTCCTTGAAGAACTTCAGTGAACAAAGATGACCGGTTTAAGACATTGATGTCATTATTTGACCCGGCAACACCAAAAAATGCATGCCATATCCAGAGGTCATGTGAGGCAACAGCTTCTAGCATGACAGTAGATACTTTAATATCACCACGGGTATACTGTCCCTTCCAAGCCTTGGGACAATTTCTCCATTGCCAATGCATGCAGTCTAGGCTTCCCAACATGCCAGGAAAGCCACGAGCTTCTCCTATGTGAAGTAAATGACGGATATCTTCACTAGTGGGCTTTCTTAGGTATTTTTCACCAAAATTTGCAATGATACCTTGACAGAATTTTTTCATGCACTCAATAATTGTGGTTTCAGCTATCCGAAAATTCTCATCCCACATATCAGCAGGAATCAAGCAGCAGAATCAACATCCGCATAGCTACTGTGCATTTTTGCAATGGTGAAAATCCCACCTTCCCAGATGCATTGCTACGCTGACAGAAATAAGGAGACCAAGCACTAAGGGTGTGTACAATGTGCAGAAATAGGTGTCGTTTCATGCGATACCTTCGTCTAAACTGGACATCATTGTACACTGGATTTTCCGAGAAATAATCAGCCATCAATCTTTCATTACCATCTTCACGATCTCTTTCTACATATCTTCTAGAAAAATGCCGATGCTGTGTGGACGTACCTCTCAGCTGTGCTTCCATCTAAGCTCGAAATTGTGCCTCAATTTCAGCCTCTTGTGGATCATTCATGAAATCCCAGAAGTACTGCTGGATGTTGATTCTGCTGCTTGATTCCTCACTAGCATCATGCTGGTTGCTTGCTTCCTCATGAGCATCATAGTGGGAGCTTGGATCCATGCCTTTCTGATTGCAATGTTATGCTATGGGAGGAGTTTGCTGGTCTGTGGTGTCTGGTGTGTGTGTGTGCTAGTGTATGATGGAACCTCTATATGTAGGAAGAAGTAGTTCACAAACGGCTAGTTTTCAGAATGTTTGCAACAGCTATATTCCAAGAGCTTGTTTCCAACTGCTAGGTTCCAACAGCAAGTTTCCAACGGCTACTTTTACAACTGTTACTTGATTCCTCTATTATTTTTTTATATATATATTTTATTCTCATGTCTGGAGCTTTCCTTTGTTTTTCCTTTCAGATTTGGCTGCTTCCCGCCCTTGTGGTCGAAGCGGTTCAGCAGCAGATGCTCCATCAGTGTCTTGGGCTGAAGAGGAACTGTAGGCGCCTGCTGAATTGAGCCTTATTCTTTTCTGCACTTCTTTAACTGAGTAAGTTCTAGCCCATTTGGGTTCATCCTTCACTCTGCTCCACCAATGCTCCAGAGGAAAGGGTCTTTTCTTTTTCATAACTGACTTCCACTTTGCACGAACCTTTTCCATTAACTGATCTTCAGATTGGCCACTTGCATATATATTCTTCACATCATTGTAGAATCCATTGAACTTGTTAATCGATGGGATATTCTTGTTCCAGTGTTCCTTGCATTGAAGTACTGTTCTTTTCTGATTTTTGGGCGCGGTCTTGTTGTATTCTGCTGCTACTTCCTTCCCAGTAGCGATCTCGATGCTTTCCATTGCCATCAATTGGATCATTTAAGTTTTTCAACCATGCACTTGCTAGGCGTATGTTGTTATCTTCACTCCAAAGTTTACGCCCTCTTTTCTTCCCACCATCATCTATGCTACTCTCACTATCATCTGCAATAGGAATAGCAGGAGCTGAATGCATTGGAGGGACTCTTGGCGCTGGAGAAGCTGAAGCGATTGGGCTGCTTTCATCTCTTGAACTGTTGCCTCCACTTGCTCCAAAGAAGATTGATCCAACAGGAGATGCTGGACCATTGGATGCAAACACTACCAGGATCGCCCTTTTTGCCGAGTGCCTGCAGCACTCGGCAAAAGTCAAATTACACTCGGCAAAAGTTTTGCCGAGTGTAGCACTCGGCGAAGCCCACTCGGCGAGTCCATACACGGCGAAGACCACTTTTGCCGAGTGTCTTTCCTCGGGCACTCGGCAAAACTTTTGCCGAGTGTCAAACAATACACTCGGCAAAAGCAGGGACTTTTGCCGAGTGTATTAAAAATTACACTCGGCAAAAGTCCCTGCTTTTGCCGAGTGTCAAAAAATACACTCGGCAATAGTAAGGACTTTTGCCGAGTGTATTTTTAATTACACTCGGCAAAAGTCCCTGCTTTTGCCGAGTGTCAAAAAATACACTCGGCAATAGTAAGGACTTTTGCCGAGTGTTAGTGCAAATACACTCGGCAAATATCTCCACTTTTGCCGAGTGTTAGTGCAAATACACTCGGCAAAAGTGTTTGTCCAGAACATGTTTTATTTGTTTTTTCGCAAATCCTTTCAAAAAACACAGGCATTATACATATATATGACAATATGCATCCATTTCACATCCATATCACATTCAAATCCTCAAATTGTCCACAATCCAACAATTAATACACATTTAGTCCATATATAGTCCACAAAGTGTTCACAAAGTCACACATAGTCCATAAACGCTTACAAGTCCATAAATAATCCACAAAAGCAAACAAGCCACACATAGAGTCCATAAAACACAAACTATGGATCAAAGGGTGGAGGTGCTTGTGGAAAAAGATTGCGAGCTGCCGATAGATCCACGTCTCCCGCCCCAACCCCTGCCTCAGCATTCGACCCCGCTGACCCAGGCATCGGCTGCACAAAAGAAGACATAACATTTGTGATTCAATATGTATAGCACAACTCTAAGTTTTCTAAGTCTCTAGGTTTTCTAATTCTCTAAGTTTGTCTATGTTTCTAAGTTGTCTAAGGTTGTGTAAGGTTGCCAATACACTCACCGGAGAAGAAATGGGAGGACGAGGAGCCCACATCGGAGGTGTCGGCAATGGGTGACCTATCGCCGCGAATTGAGCTTGAAAGTAGGAGAACATCTCCTGTGTCTGCGCCTGCAACTGCGACTGCACCTGCGCCTGCACCTGCGTCCGCACCTGCGCCTCCACCTGCGCCTGCACCTGCTCCTGCACCTGCTGGGCCAAACTTGCCTCGAGCTGCTCCCGTCTGGCCCTCTCTTCCTCAAGCTGGGCCTACAATATGAAATCAATTGTGATACTCGAGTGCAATATTGAATCAAATGAAAAAATTAAACAAACAAGGAATGTAACAGTAATAACCTGGAGGGTCTGTGTAGCGGTCGGTCGTTCGCGTATGCTTGGGCCACCGCTAACGGTCCGTGCTCGAATCTGGGAGAGCGTGGGAGTACTTGCCGTGTCGATGACGCTGTCACCGAGCCAGTACCGCCCATGCTTCTTCCCTTTTCCCGCCCTCATCACGACTTCTCCATCAAGGTCATGTGACCTCGGATCGTAGTCTTGCCCGTAGACCTCCTTTGCCACCTCTGAGTACGAGCTGAGGCGGCTATAGGCGCTCGGATTGCTGTACACCTCGGGAGGGTCCTCCGGGTTGTAGTGGATGTCCGCCGTCGCCTTGCCCTTGTGAGAGAGCGCGAAAGCCTCGAAAGTGTTGATCTCCTCGCCACCATGATGCGAAGCCTGAGGGAGGGAGAAAAAAAGATGATTAGTAATTATGCATTATTCAGAGATCGAGAGTGAATAAATGATTTCACATACATATCTGGCCGCATATTCGCTGAGGCTAAGACTGCCCTGGTGGTGTGATGCACCTTGCATCAACAACCGACGCTGTCGGCAAGCCTCGTGCCTCTCCGCCCAGTCCTCGGCGCACCACTTGTCCACCAACACCTGCCAGCAATCGGGATGTGTTGCCATCCACCACGGAATCGCCTGCACATAATCAATCATACTACATATAAGAAGATCAAATTAAACATACTAAGTCTCATGAAAGCTTGTTCTATATTTACCTCCAAGTATTCTTCCTTCGTCAGCGTCATCGTTACTGCATTTTCCCTCTTAATCCTCACATCTCTGGCAGCGTGGAAATCAACAATGGCCTGAGTGCGCGCCTCGTACAGCATGTCCTTCACAAGTTTGTGACACGCTGTACGTGCCACCTGCCGCGCTAAGTCCTCAAAGCCTTCTTCAATTTTGTAGAAATCCTGCATACAAACGCGGTGTATCAAACCATTATTTCAAGAATGATCAATAAAATACGATGTGTTGAGCAATGTAGTGACGAAGACTTACCAACATCTCCATGATCACCCGCTCCATCTTGTTGCGGAAAACCCTGCGATCTCGATCCGGCGCGTCTGCCACGGCGGCGTAGTGGTCAAACGTGTCGGCCATCTCTATTCTCTCGTCAATCAGAACCATGCCAGGGTAGTGTTGCTTGCACAAAAGACCCAGGATGCCGTTGACCTTGCGTTTGTGACAACCCCCGACAGGAGGAGTCCCAGACCTGCCGAAACCATTAAGATCAAGTGTTAGTATCAATTGTAATTTGAAACAAATGAAATGAAATTGTATTGATAACATCTAAAGTAACTTACCGGGGAGGTTTCGGGCGAACTACCGGACGACGGTCTAAAGCTATCGGTCGCTTCGGCAATTGTGACGCCCCTCGCACTTTTTTAAGTGCAGGGGGCTGGGCGTTGCCCGAGCGCTGCACCTCCTCGTCGCCGTCCTCGGCCTCCTCGTCGCCGTCCTCGTCCTCGCTCTCCTCCCTGTCCTCGCTCTCCTCCCTGTCCTCGCGCTCCACCTCCTCCTCCTCAGACGACTCAGACTGCTGCTGCTCCACCTCAGGCGACGGTGACCTCGCTACACCTCGACCTCTCCCTCCACCTCTGGCGCCTCCACCTCTCCCTCCACCTCTGGCGCCTCCACCTCTCCCTCCACCCTTGCGTGCACCTTTCCGCTTACTACCCTCGGCGTCATCCCGGTAAAAAAAGGACAAGGACCTCGTCACAGCTTTGCCTATGCCGCCCACCATCGTTCTCCAATCACCTGCAATTAAAACAAGTCAACAAGTCAGCATATTATAAAAGAGACAACATAGTATTATAAATGAAAAAACTAAAACCGAAATGACATAGAATTAAAAACAGTAACCTAATTACTATGAATCATACATGTATTAGAAATAATCATCATCGTCGATAATAGCTGGTTCATGAGTCTCATCATCAATATCGTGCATGTCGACATAATCATGCAGGTTGTCCGAAGGAGGAGGAATGTCGTCATCACTGTCCAGATGTAATCGCTCAAGAATTTGTAAGTCTTTCGCATCATCAACCTCATCTCCAGCGTCCTCATTGTCTACTTCCATTCCGAACACTTCAGTTAAGTCTATCACAAAACTCCCTTCCAGCCCATTGTCTTGAAAGAAGTCATCTCCCTCATATGTGTTTGGGTCTATGGTGTAATCGGCAT
Organism: Eragrostis curvula; assembly: GCA_007726485.1. Lineage (NCBI taxonomy): Eukaryota > Viridiplantae > Streptophyta > Magnoliopsida > Poales > Poaceae > Eragrostis > Eragrostis curvula. Next base: position 52,658,930 of record CM017440.1, on the reverse strand, counting down.
CGTTTGGGATAGGTAGTTTGCCGTGTGGTGATACCTTGTACACAACATCCCAACCTTGGAGACGTTCGTCGGTTTGGCACGGGTATGGGAGATAATAAACTTGCGTGGCCTGAGTAGCCACGATATATACATCGTCTCCTGGTAAGACGGTTGACTGTCGAATTTCGACTAGCCCAAGATTAGGAGTCCGTCTCACTACTCCTGGGTCAAACCAATGGCATTTGAAGATGACAGGATTCAAAGGTTTGCAACCAGGAAAATCTAATTCATATATCTTTTCTACTCTTCCATAATACTCGACGCCATCATCGCCGACCGTAAAAACTCCCGTATTTGTGGTTCTTCGATTAGGACGACTCTGCTCGTAGCTTGTTGTGTGAAAGCGATACCCGTTGACGTCATAACCGTTAAATGACCGGACCCTATAGTCACAGCCGTTGGAAACTTGTCTCAACTCGGCATTCATGGATGCATCGGTTTGGCCCTGCAAGATAGAGCAGGATAGGCCATCAAATAAGAGCAACGTACTGCATGTGAAACTAAGTACGAGATATGAAATGAAAACGGTTTGACAATACCTTCTTTTTGAACCAAGAAATGAAATCGGGTTTGCCACTTCCCGCACCCTGTTTAAGCAGGGTGTCAATTTCGTGCGATGTAGGATCCCTTGATCGGCGCCAGAATTGATGAACAAATTCTCTGTGCCAACGACGAACAAGATTAGAGGGTTGATGCAGAAGAATGACTAATCGAAAGTAGGTTTGTTGAGAACTTACTCTATGTACGACACGTTTTCCTTAAGGTTGGTCAACACATATAGCATGATCGTGCGCCACTCTTCATATGCCAAGAACTTGCTGGTCGCACCACTTGCACTTCCGAGTTGCCCTTGGAAAAGGCTGAGGCTCGAATCATTTTCGGCAACATTGTAACGAGGGGGTGGATTATGCACGCTAGGAAGGTTGTCAGCATAGTACTTTGTAGTGAAGTTTGACACCTCCTCGAGAAGGTATGCCTCTGCCATGGAAGCTTCAATTTTGCATTTATTTTTACATTTAGTTCGGAGAACCTTTAGACATCTCTCAATGGAATAGCACCAACGGTTCTGCACAGGCCCACCCATTCGTGCCTCATATGGGAGGTGCAAAATCATATGCTGCATCGATGTGAAGAAGCCGGGTGGAAAGATTTTCTCCAACTTACAGAGCAACACTGGAGCCATTTTTTCCATATCTGCAATCACTTTTTTTGGTATCTCCTTAGCACATGTCGAAAGAAATAGCTCAACTCTGCCAGCGCTTGCCATACATGATCAGGGACATAGCCTCGAACCATCGAGGGAAGAAGCAGCTCAAGCCACACGTGATAGTCATGACTCTTGACCCCACTGACTCGCATAGTTTCTAAGTTCACTCCCCTCCTCAGGTTCGATGCAAACCCATCAGGGAACATTAACGTTTTAAACCATTCAAGTACTTCCCTTCTTTGGGCCCTCGTCAAGACGAAATCTGCCTTAGGCTTTATCCATCTTTTGTTGCCGCGTTTAGGAGGCGCCATGTCAAGCTTAGGTCTGTCACATAAGGTTGCTTGATCCACTCTTGCCTTAACATTGTCTCTAGACTTATCAGGATAGCCCATAATCGTACAGAAAGACGCCTCCCCAATATTTTTTTCTGTGTGCATTGGATCAATGTTATGTGGAAGAAGAATGTCGTCCATATAAGAAAGCCTATACAAGCCCGAGATATGAAACCAGGCATGAAGCTCACCATATCCCTCAAAACCATCTCCACTTTCATTGACCTTGAGAGCATCTAACTCGGCACGTACATCGGCACATGTCATGATCTGCGGTGCAGGGTCGTTAACTTCGACACCTTTTGTAAAGTTCTTTATGTCTCTTCTGAATGGATGGTCAAGTGGGAGGAATTGTCTGTGCCTGTCAAACGAAGAATACTTGCCACCCTTCTTCAAGTAATGAAACATCAGTTTTGACTTGCATATTGGGCATGGGAACTTGCCGTGAACACACCACCCGCAGAATACCCCATATGCCAAGAAGTCATGCAGAGAATAGTGGTACCAAACATGCATTTTGAAGTTTGTCTTCGTTGCTTTGTCGTATGTCAATACCCCTTCCTTCCAAGCACGTTCCAAATCATCGATCAGAGGCTCCATGAACACATTCATATTAGTCCCCGGGTGTTCAGGAATTATCAAGGACAAGAATATGTACTGTCGTTGAAAGAGGACGCCGGGAGGGAGATTGAGGGGTATAACGAACACGGGCCAACAAGTGTATGGGGCAGCCCCCATTCCATAAGGATTGAACCCATCCGTTGCCAGTGCCACACGTACATTACGAGGCTCATCTGCTTTGTCATGATGGATTCCATCAAAATGTGTCCAGGACTCACCATCGGCCGGATGTACAAGATTGTCAGGATGGTATCGCACTCCTTTTTTATGCCATGTCATCTGTTTCGCGGTCTCTTCGGTCATGTAAAGACGCTGGATCCTCGGTATGAACGGGAGGTACCGTAGGATTTTCGCAGCGACCGACGTCTGCCGCTTTTCACCATCACCTGATTCTACCTCCAGGTACCGTGAGGATGAACACTTTGGACAGTACAAGGCTTCTGCGTGCTCTTTACGGAATAACACGCATCCTTTCGGACAAGCATGTATCTTCTCATACGGCATCTTAAGTGCACGAAGTAGTTTCTGTGACTCATACATGTTCTTCGGCAGAATGTGACCTTCCGGAAGCATGCTAGCAATAACTGTCAACATGACATCGAAATTGCGGTGACTCAGGCTAAACTGGGACTTTACGGCCATCAGACGCGCAATGGCATCCAGTTGAGAAACATTGGTATGCCCGTGAAGGGGCCGCTGTGCCGAATCCAACATATCATAATACGCCTTTGCAGTTGGCTCTGGCGGCTCCGGCTCCTCCTCCCTGTGGCCTTCCTCGAAGTTGTGTGCCTCTGCATAGTCATTCAACATGTCTGCTACCCCGGCATCCTCGTCAAAAGCCCCATCGATGCGTGGTCTAACGACCTCGTGTCGCACACGATCGGCCTCACCATGACTGGTCCACCGTTTGTAGTTTTCCATGAATCCATACTTTATGAGATGTTTACCCATATCTGTCTTTGTCTGCTTCTTACGGTTTTCACATTCACTACATGGGCAAAAAGTCTGAGGATGCGACCCTTGAACATTGGCAAATGCTTGGTTCATGAAACCTTGAGTCTTTTTAATCCATTCTTTAGTCCACGAACTCTGACTTTGGCGGCCCGTATACATCCACTCACGGTCATCCATCCTCTAACATATCACCGAGTAATAGATAAATATATTGCATCTACCGTTCACTTATACAGTCTAATAGGTAAAGATAGATCCTAATCCCACCCGAGTATGTGTAGATGGGGTTAGTTTTCATGCTCTATTCCTATCCGAGACAGAATTTCGACAGCACCTCCCCGCTGTTCTCCAAATACACGTCCTAACAAGGAGATTGTGTATCCAGAGAACAACTGGGAGATGGTGTCGAAACTCTGTCTCAGATAGGAATAGAGCACGAAAACTAACCCATCTACACATCCTCGGGCTGTCCAAAAAACGTGGACAATTCGAAACAGATACGGCTATACATATGCAAAGAATTACATATGTCCAACCGTATCTCTTTCGAACGGGAGACGCCTAACTAGGTTTCGCATGACCTACTGACATGAATTGAAAAGATGGGTCTTTTATGTCTCACCTTGCTATCCTGCAAAGTGATGACTCAAGGAACAGTGGAAGATGGTGCAACAGCCTCTACCTGAAAAAAAATAGAACATAACTATGTCAATTATAAATTTCGGCAGCACCTCCCCTGCACGGTGAGGTTTCCAATACCTGCAAAAAACTAACGACACGATGGCCGACAACCACAACACATATGGCCTATGGCCGACAATCACAACACATATGGCCTCGTTCGCAATCGACATCCACATTGAGGGCATTAACATACAAACATTTCACAACAACATACACCATTTCTATTTTCGAATTTCACCTTCCTCATTTAAAAGCATTTTGTATTTCAATCTTGTTTAGATGCATATGGACAGGGTGTCGACTATGGCAACTACCATCATTTGGTTTAGCACTACTGAGATCATAGCACTCTGAATTTGTAGATAATCAGATGCAAAATACACATACGTATGATGCAACAGCAATTTTACCAAGAGCTCTCTTTAACACTTTTATCATAGAGGCGAGGGAAATAAACTGCCGTATGTCGATTTGGCTATACTAAAATTAAAACATCAGGATATGGGGATGGCTACTAGATGCAACATAAACACACGCATGATGCAAGTGCAGTATAGACTTGTGGCCTGATTTGTATCCACTAACAAGACCAAATCGGGGCAGATTCATGGAGCATATGAGGATAAAGGAGGAATCAAGTCACCAGCTTGTGCTCTGTTTCGTTCCGCCCTCTGCGCAGGCGCCGCCGCGTTCGAGCTGGAGTACGGTGAGCTGGGTGGAGGAGCACGGCGAGCTCCGCGCGGCGAGGCTGGCCCGGGGGGTCACCAGCTGGGTGGAGGAGCACGGCGAGCTCCGCTGCAGGCGGAGGCCGCGGACCCGCAGCAGCTCGGGGCGGGGAGGCGAGCCCCCGGGGCGCGGCGAGGCTGGCTCGGGCGGGGAGGCGAGCCCCCGGGGCGCGGCGAGGCTGGCTCGGGCGGGGCGGCGAGCCCCCGGGGCGCGGCGAGGCTGGCCCGGGGCGGGGCGGCGAGCCCCCGGGGCGCGGCGGCAGGGAGGGGCGGGGAGCCCCCGGGAGGCGGCGGCGGGGAGAGGCGGGGAGCCCCCGGGGCGCGGCGGCGGGGAGAGGCGGGGAGCCCCCGGGGAGGCAGCGGAGGGAGGCGCGGTGGGGAGGGGCCGGGGGCACGCCGCGGTGGAGAGGTGGCCGGGGCGGGGCGGGACGCGTGCGGCGAGGTGGCCGGGGCGGCTGACCGGGGAGCGGAGAGAGGAGAGCGGAGAGAGGAGAGAGGAGCAGCTGACCGAAGGAAGGAAGGAAGGAGACGACGCGCAACGGCTAAGTCCTGGCCCCTACTTTCGCCGAGTGCCCAGATGCAGTACACTCGGCGAAAGTGTTCGACTTTCGCCGAGTGTACTGCATCTCGGCACTCGGCGAAAGTCTATTTTCGCGAGTGTTTAACTTTTGTCGAGTGTTTTTTTTTTACACTCGAAAAAAAAAACACTTTCGCCGAGTGCCCAGTCCTGTGGCACTCGGGAAAAATACTTTTTGCCGAGTGTTTTCGATGTACACTCGGCAAATATTTTTCTTGATCGACTTAAAAAAAATTTAACAAATATCAAATAAATTCAAAAAATCATCAAATTTTGCCGTGAGACTTTTTAGATGATCTATTACCTATGAAAAATATGTTCAACTTAAATTCAAATTAAAAAAATTCACGCCACAACTAATTTGAATGTCAGACTCTAAACTATATGTCACTTTCTTAGAGATTGTCTGTTTTGTAAACAACATATGTCTCAACTTGTGCGAAATCTTTTCTACTATTTATCACAACATTTCCATGTGATATCATGACATCCCGACAAATCTTATGATGTTTTGATCTTATTTGTATTTTATATAATTTTTTAAAATTTTGGGCGCACGCTCGTTTTCATATTTCATGAACAAAAAGTGCGGAAACTCATTTCATTTTGTGGATACAGCCTGACGTTCAACTCAATGACATGAATATTATTTTTTCACTCACTCAATTCCATAATTTGAAGCACTTAAAGTTCAATTTTATTTTTTCACAAAAAACATAATTAAAGAAATTCAGTTACTAAATTTAGCAAACAAATCATGAAATGTACCAAATTTTACCATTAAGTATAGTGAGGTATATTTAGGCAATGAAAAAACTTTGGAAGCGAAATTTGGAGAAAAAAAAATACTTTTGCCGAGTGTAAAAATGGACACTCGGCAAAAGTAGGTACTTTTGCCGAGTGCATTTCAGAATACACTCGGCAAAAGTCCATTTGCCGTCAACCCCTTGACGCCGTCCCCGTTTAACAGCGGGCCTAGGACTTTTGCCGAGTGTCACCTTGCCAAGACACTCGGCAAAAGTATTTTTCGCCGAGTGTCATACTTTAGCCGAGTGTACAAGGTGGCTTGCACTCGGCAAAACGTACTTTTGCCGAGTGTCATACTTTTGCCGAGTGTTTTCCTATTGACACTCGGGAAAAATCACTTTTGCCGAGTGCCCGATAAAATACACTCGGCAAAAGTATTGACACTCGGCGAAAGTACGATTTCTGGTAGTGAAAACTTCCAAACATCCCAGGTGGGTACTGCCCCATATTGCCTTGATATGGACCTCCATGGTAGCTTCCTGGTGTGGAATTGAAGTGTTGAAAGCTTGATGGACCTGCGAAGGGATTGAAATTTGGTGGATATTGGCCAGGGAGAATTGGAGGTGGGTAGTTCATGGGATAGTGTTGTGGATTGAAGTTGGGAAATTGTTGTTGCTGTGAATCTTGTGGATCTGAATCAGTGTTTGTGTTGAGCAAATGGGTGAAAGGAGTGGAGCTATCCATGTCTACAGAGCAGGTCTTGTATGCTGGCTCTTGTGTGTTTGTAAAGCTCTTGCGTTTGTATATATACATCACAAATATTTGAAGCGAACGTTCATGTAGTTGGAAGTTGGCTGTTGGCAACAGTCATTTTTTTTTCCACAGACCAACGGTCAGGGAAACCAACGGCCATGTGGTGTTTAATATTATTCTATTACTTCAGCACCGGCGCCTGAACATGATCCGGAGGCCCTGAAATTAGTTGGGGCATCGGTGGCTGCAGTAGTCAGCATCAATGTTGAGTGATGACCAACGGCCGTGTTCGTTTCGTTTAGGACTAAAATTTAGTCTAAAGTTCTTACTATTTAAAAGTATTAAATAAAATGTAATTACAAAATTTTTTGTAGAAATCTGGGCTACTTTGCGAGGCGAATCTAATGAGGGTAATTAAGCTATGATTATACGATGATTACTGTAGTGTTACTGTAGCAAAATATAGCTTAATTAGTCTCGTTAGATTCGTCTCGTAAATTAGCACCCATCTGTAAAAAGATTTTGTAATTAAACTTTATTTAATACCCTTAAATAACAAGATTTTATGCACTAAACTTTAGGACTAAAGGAAACGAACAGACGCAGCATCGCTTTTTCACTCTACTGTGGGTAGTCTTATCCATGTCGTACGTCGGTGCTCAGAATTCTCAGTCTCCACGCATGTGCTCAATTGTGTCCATAGGACCAGTGTTATCCCAACTGTGACCATTTGCTCCTCGCGCAAAAAGAGGAGGTGACTATACGACTGTGGATGGCATGAGAAATGTCTTCGAGGCGTGCTCGGCTGCAGGAAGCTCGTGCGTGGTTTCGTCCGCCGCTACAGTCTGTTTGAACCCAACATTGCACCGGAATAAGAGACTGAAAATTCCGAGTACGGACCGGACCGGAAACAAGCAGTGTTCTTGTCTGCACATGTATCGCGCGAATCCTACTGTAGAAGGTTACCAGCAAGCATAATCCGCAGGTTCGTTCTACCTACTTGTATACACGCGCGGTGCTCACATCCGTATTGTATATCCATCCATCTTTCGGTCCAAATCAAACGCCTCGATCCGGTTCCACGATGCCGGCGCAGAAGTTGACGAGGTTGGTGCCACCGCAAAGCCGGCCGTCCCGGCTGCCCGACGATCTGTTCGTCGATGAAATCTTCACACGCCTGCCGGCCGCCGCTTCCGAGCCGTGTGCCAGGCATGGAACGCGGCCCTCACCTCCAACGACTTCATTCGCGCCAGAGCCGCAGCACGCCAACCAGGCGCGTCAGAGTACTACGTGTGCAACCTGTCGACCGGCGAGCACGTCGCCGTCCCGCCGCCCCGCGAACCGGCTGCGGCTGTAAGTTTGCCGGAGCCAATGCACATCGGCATGGGGTTCCACTGCCGGTTTCCTCCTTGGATCCTCTTCGAGCTGTCGAGCACCGGGCTCAGGTTCGACCAGGCCACTGGCGAGCACAAGGTGCTCAGGCTCTTCAAAAACCAGAGCAATGGGCTGACAAAATGCGAGCGAGGTGTGCTGCATCCCCCGACCCCCGGGGCTCAAGCGGGTGGCGTCCCGGATTCATGGTCGCCATACCGCCGGTGTTCCTCGAAGACGGGCACCTCTACTGGTTGCTCGAGGTGGGCGGGGGCGCCGCCAACCAGCCCGCCATCGTATCCTTCTCCGTCGGCGCCGACCAGTCTGGTTCGAGACGGTGCAAACGCCGCCGGCGCGCCGCGTCTGCCACCTCACGGACCTCGACCTCGACGCGTCGTCCCTGTGCGCCGTCGCCGACCTCCGCCACGTGATCGACAAGTACGTGCTCTTCACATGGAGCCGCGCCGGCGTCTCGTCGTGGTCGGTGCGTTGCTGCATCAACTTGCAGAGCCTTCCCCGGCCCGGGCAATCTGCGACGAGTTCATCGAGGATTGGGATGTCGTGCCGCTCTGCAGCGCCGGCGGGGGGAAGATCCTGCTCGCCACGGGCCGGCACAAGCTAGGTGTTCGCTTACGATCCCGAGTGGCGCGCCATGGAGAGGGTGTTCTACACAAGGTTTACAAAATCGTCAATTATCGGTCGAAAATCACGGTTATCCAGGATTTCGGTCCGAGTCGATAAGTTCGGTACCTCGATTTTCGAATTTGAAATTTGAAATTTTTTGAAAATTTGAAAAAATTTGAAACAAAAAATATGTAAAAAAACTAGACGTTATTTTCAGACCATTTGTGAAAACCATACACGAATTGGAGTTTGTTTGATGGGTCAAATAATTCCCGAAAAATTATTGAATAGGGACAAAAACCGGCGGCCAAAAATCCTCAAAATTCGTCGATTTGGGTGATGGATTTGCATGTAAGATGACTCAAATGGATGATTAGGGATGCGAGGAAGCTATGTGTGCGAGGAATCGAACAGAAACTTACTAGAGAAGCGGGAATTGAAATTTTTGGAGCCGCTTGTTCTGCCTCTGTTCTTGCACTATCGATCCGATCTATCGATCCAATCGACCTCTTCACGCCAGTGGAGACAATCAATTCCAGGGCCGATGAAGGGGCGGCCGTGTGGGCTGAGGGGGCCGAAACAGAAATGAAGGAGCTGTGGTTCCAAAACCGATTAAACCGATCGGTTATCGACAGAAATCGGTCGATTACCGGTAAAACCGGTCGGTTTTGCGGATTTTGAATTCGAAATTTGATTTTTGAATTCTTGTTCGAAAATCGACCGGTTATCGTGGTTATCGCGATAACCGGTGGAACCGGTCCCGGTCGGTTTTAGCAATTCGAACGAAATTGTAAACCTTGGTTCTACATTCAGGAGTTCGTCGACGTCTCGGACAGGCACCGTGACGCCGGCCTGCATCTCAACATCATCCTCCATGAGGAACACAACAACCAGCAGCGGAATCTCCTCCACGTCCAAAGAGACAAGAAGAAGAAGAAGAAGAAGAAGAAGAAGAAGAAGAAGAAGAAGAAGAAGCTGCAGATAAAGATAGGCAGCAACACGATTGCTAAGCAGAGTCCCGGCGCGACGGCCACTCCCGTGAACTGAGGGACGTTTTTCAGCTGCTAGCCGGACTGTCATTGCCACACATGAATAACCAGCCGAATTATACTTGATGCGGAGGATCTCTTCGATTCTTTCGAAAGTGTTCAATATTTCAAGCAAAATAGTCGACCTTTTTCTTTATAAAACACGGTACAAACGCATACGCTCAGGTACACGTACGAGCACTCACTCTTATGAACACGAGCACGCATATGTTGCCATCTATTAACGCCTACGAGAGACTAGGTCGGCTGATTTTAGATTCACGAGGCCACCCAAAGCGCGTAGTTGTCGACGGGGATGTCACCTCCCTTTAGTTGTCACTTGTCATTATATATTTTTAAAAAAGATTAAGTTAGCGGCAACCATTGTCTCCAACTTCTTCCTTCTTCTCCCACCTCCATTGATCCCTTTCTTCTTCCTCCCCCTCTCCCTTTCTTCTCTTTCAGGCAGCAGTTGGGGTGGGGTGTGTGTGTGGAGGGGGGGGGGGGGGGGGGGGGGTATTGCTTGAGCCCTTTAGCCACCCCCTCCTCGATGGATCTTCAATTCCCGTGCCTACAATGATGATATTATTTTCTTTGTCGGCTTTGTTAAAATCCATCTTATACATTTTTAAGATCTTTTACGAGACCAGAGCAAGCTATATCGGATCTTTATTCGGATCTGATCAAGTTGTCTCACCTCTTGACGAGAAGAAAGAACAACTCGGTAGAATCATAGGCTCTTATCACAGTAACCAGAGAAGTGGCGGGGCGATGATGACTACAACGAGCTGCTAGAGAAAGAAAAATAAAAAATAATGAAAGCCATCGTCCGGCTAGTGTGTGAGGTTAAAGGAGACGGCGACCGGCATGAAGATGGCAACAATCATGATAATTTGATCTAGATTAGTTGTCACAACCATCATATATTTAAGACTAATAATACCAAAGATAAGATAAACCTAAAATATTGCATGAGCAAACGTCCTAACTCAAGCCACCTCCTAGCCTAGGGCACGCCACCTCCTCCTCCTCTTGGTTCCCTCTCTGATCTTCGTCTTCGGTGATCTTGCCGGCGGTCTAAGAGATAGTGCGGTCCCATCTGTGCTAATTTTTAAGTCTTAGGTTTAGGGTTTAGGTCTCCTCATGCCGAATTATTCGGTGACGTGATTTTGGTATTTCCTTCTCCTCATCGAGGAGGTAGGGCTTTGTTGGCTTCTCCATGGTGGTTTCGGCAAAGGCGGCAACAGTGGTGACGACGGTGGCATCCTTCTCGGCAAGACGACATAAAGACTTGTGTGTCCTGAAGACAACCACGGTGAGGCAGAGAGGACGTGGAATAAGTTCTCTGAAACCTTTCTCATTTTGTCGTGGATAGATATAGCCACGATGAAGGGATAGTGAGATGAGATCTTACTCTCTTCCTACTGATGAAGATGCAGCCAATTGTCGTTCAAAGGTAGTGGATCTTGCGGCTTCCACAAAATTTGGCATCTCTCATCGGTAGTTGGAGAAGTCATTGCTTCAATTTGGTTCCTCCTCTTTGGTGGCACCAGCGAAAAGGTGATGTTGAAAATGAGTAAAAGACTTAGATGTTTTGTTTGTGTTTTATTCGTCTTTCAGAGTCTTGATGTAAGGGCCTAAGGGGTCTATATTTCATACAATTTCCCTTTCATTTGCAAAAAAAAAAAAAGAGAGAGAATAATGATGGCAATGTACTGGCAGTTGAGTTTCCAGTCAGACAATGTTCCTATACTACTAAGAAATTTCACAAGTCAATGTACGGCCCGTTGAATTCAGCCCAGGTGTTACATACCCATGGTTCTTGACTAGTTCAGTTGAAGTTGTATTTCTGTTGATATTTAATCTTGGAACCCAAAAGTTAATTAGATTTCAAGAGAATCGCATAAAACAGTGGCCACATAAATATCATTGCTCTCACCAAATGTACCTCTAGCAGAACCTCACCAGACCAAGAACTTAATTATAAATTTATTTTTTACACAGTGTTTGTAAAAGGGAAAAGACTAACAAATTTATAAGAATAAAAATGTTCACTGAGCACATATAGTCCACGCTAATGCTTTATGCTGGACAACAAAAGGAGGACGCTTGGATGTACGAGAACTTGTAAATAATTTTCTTGTCTTTGTGTGTCTGCAAGGCTCTACTAAATTACTTGTCGACATTAGTAGATTTTCAGATATAGTAATGTCCAGTAGGAGGAAAAATCGTGGTCTATGAATATATGAACATGTATCACCGCTGAAGATGAAAATATAAGATGAAGACGGTGAGAGTTGGGTTAGCTAGCCCAATACTCGCAAAAAAAAAAAAAGAAAGGGTTAGCTAGCCCAATGGGCGAAAACAAACCTCGCAGAACTTCCAATGAGGTACGACGTGTAGTGCAGTCAATAGAGTCAACGGGGTAAAAGAAAAGAACAGAGCCACTGCAAGTCATCGTCGTCCTGCAGTCCTCCGACGAGATCAGTAGGGACGCGAGACTCTTGCAACCCTCGCCACGCTTTTTCCTGGACTTAACACTGCCCGTGATACGATCCTGACACGCTCAAAGAATTTTCCACACGGTTTGCCGTCCGTAAAATCATCAGCAGTTGCCCCTAGCGAAGTGAAGTGCTCGGAGCTACCCAAGAAATCACTCTGGTGGCAACACGGGCAGATTTTCCACAGATCCTCGAGTCCAGACGCGGAGTGACCATGGTCGTTGACGTTGACTCCGACTCCGGGGAGCGATCTCTGCGTCCGGCCTGCCCGCTCCGCCTCCACCTATGGCCACGGAGGCCGGCTTCCTCTGAGAGCGGCTTCCTCTGTAAGATCAATTTGCATCAAAAAAAAAATTTGTAAGATCAAGACAGTGACATGGGTTAGGCAGCGGCAAAGAGCAAGAAGCAACGCGGTACTTCCAATGGGATGACGTGTAGTCAATCTGAGTCAACGCAGTGAAAAAACAGAGCAACTGCAAGTCGTCGTCCTTGAAGTCTTGCAGTTCGTGACAAAAACTAGTAGGGCCGCCGATTCTCTTGCTTCCCTCGCCTCCCTCTTTCCTGGAATTAACACTGCTGCAACACGATCCCGACGCGCTCAAGAATTTTCCACACGCTGTTTGTCATCCTTATATCAGTAGCATTTGCGAGTGAAGCGCTCGGGGCTACCAAAAAATCACTCTGATAGCAACACAAACAGATTTTTCGACAGATTCCCAAGTCCAGACACGGATTGGCCATGGTCGTTGACGTTGACTCCGACTCCGGCGAGCGAGATCCGGCGGCGGCCGCTCCGCCTCCACCTACGGAAACGGACGCCTACTTCCTCTGGGAGCTCCGCAAGTACGTGCTGCTGCTGGCCACGCTCGCCGCCAGCGTCACCTACTCAGCGGGGCTGAGCCCGCCGGGCGGGTTCTGGCAACACAACGCCGGCGCGCGCCTCGCCGGCGACCCGGTGCTCCGGGTCACCTACGCGCGCCGCTACGAGGTCTTCTTCTACTTCAACGCCACGGCCTTCGTCGCCTCCATCGTCATCGTCAACCTCCTGCTCGCGCACTCGCTCAGCCGCCGGCGCTGGTGGCTCCGCGCGCTGCAGGCCGCCATGATCTTCGTCCAGTTCGGGCTCATGGGCGCCTACGCCGCCGGCAGCTGCCGGGACCTCGCCATGTCGGCCTACGTCCTCGCCCTCGTCGGCCTCGTCTCCTCCTACGTCTGCGCCCACGTCCTCCTCTTCGCGCTGCTCGCCGCCATGAGAAGGAACAACGCCGGCGAGCTGGGCGTGGCGCCACCGGCGCCGGCGCCGCCGGAAGCGCCGGAGAGCGTGGAGCGCACGCGCAAGTACCTGCTCATCTTCGCGACGCTGGCGGCGACGGTGACGTACCAGGCCGGGCTGAGCACGCCCGGTGGGTTCTTGTCGTCGGACAGCCTCGCCGGCGACCACCTCGCCGGCGACCCAACGCTCCGGGGCCACCACCCGTCCCGGTTCATGGCGTTCTTCTACCTCAACACCACGGCGTTCGTGGCGTCGCTCGTCGTCGTCATGCTACTCATGAGCAGGACCGTGACCCGGCACGGGTTCCGGTCGAGCGCGCTCTGGATGTGCACGGCCGCAGCTCTGATTGGGCTCACCGGCGCCTTCTCCGTCGGGTGCAGCCGAAGCATCAAGACTTCCGTCTATGTCCTGGCGTTGGTGGTGGCTATTCTGTTCTACATTGGCATTCAGATTCTGGTGTTCTGGTGCAAGCCCGTGGAGGATTTTCTCCATGTTGTGCAAGAAAAGTTGCGCAAGTTTCTGAGATTGCACAATCTGGTGGACCCGCCAAATCACAATCAGGGCGAAGCATCCAGTCAACAAGGAAGAAGCAGTGATGCTCATCAGCTTCTCCAAAAGTCTCGAATGTACCTGCTACTACTTGGTATTCTTGCTGCGGGTGTCACATACCAAGCAGGCCTGAACCCGCCGGGTGGCTTCTGGCAGAGCAATGGCTCTGCTGGTCCGCATCGCTACCTCGCCGGTGACCCAGTCCTTCACATCACCTATCCCCGGAGGTACCTGGTTTTCTTCTACTGCAACGCGACAGCCTTTGTCGCGTCACTGGTTATCCTCATCCTCCTCCTAAGCAACATATTCAGCACACAGGGGATCAAGTATTGTGCACTGCAGATCGCCATGATCCTGGACCTTTTTGGGATGATTGGGGCTTATGCCGCCGGAAGCTGCCGACAAGTGCTCAAATCCGTGTACATCTCGGTGCTTGTGGTTCCAGTGTTTCTTTATGTCAGCATCCATGTTCTTGTGTTCATGCTAGAGGTCTCTCCAGCTTGTGCGGCTTGGAGAGAAATGGTGAGGGAGATGCTGGACCGTCGTGTGCCCAATTGGCTGAAGGAGCTGTTGCAGCTGGAGACGGTGGAGGAAGATGAGAACATGGAATGGAAACTGGAGAAGAGTCGCAAGCTTCTACTGCTTCTCGCAATTCTTGCCGCAAGCCTCACTTACCAAGCAGGCATGAGTCCTCCCGGTGGATTCTGGCAAGAGAATGCCTCAGGACATGTCGGTGACCCAGTGCTCAATGACAACTACGGACGTCGCTACATGGTTTTCTTCTACTTCAATGCAACTGCCTTTGTTGCATCTCTGGCCATCATCATGCTGCTGGTGAACAGGAAGCTTTCGGCAAGAGGGATTCAGTCCTACGCACTCCGAGTGTGCGTGATCCTTATCCTGATGGGGCTTATGGGAGCGTTTGCTGCCGGGAGCTGCAGGAAGGTATCAACATCCATCTTTGTCTTTGTGTTGGTGCTTGCTGTCCTACTCTGCATTGCATTCCAGGTTGCAATGGTAGTTTCACAATCAGTTCGAAGTCTTGTGCAAAAATTTCTGTCCTTGCTCTGCTTATGGGAAGACGAAGAAGCCAGTGATCTGTTGCCACAGAAGACCAACAACAGAGGGAAACATGATCTTTGGGATGTAAAGCTACCAAAATACTTGTTGCTACTCGCTGCACTTGCAGCGGCTGTCACCTACCAATCTGCCATGAACCCGCCCGGCGGCCTGTGGGGTGATGACCAAACTAGCCATACACCTGGTGACCCAATCCTTCGGAGCAGCTATCTACGCCGGTACAAGGTCTTCTTCTACTGCAATGCTACTTCCTTCATGGCATCACTGGTGATTATGGTCTTGCTCCTAATCAAGCGAGTGAGCAAAGAACGACCAGCACTCTTGGCCCTGCACGCTGCCATGATACTTGACTTGTTTGGCCTCATGGGTGCATACGCTGCTGGGTGCAGTAGGAGAGTGCGGACGTCTGCTTACATCTTGGCATTGGTCATCGGAGTTTCTGTATATATTATTGTACTAGTTATTGTGTCCATAGGTGTCGCGAAATGGCTGAAGGGAGTCATGAATCACATGGTGGAACGAGTGGCTATGTGCTTTTCTTTGAACGATTTGTAGAAACTAGCGCCATATGAACATTGAAGGAGCAAATCTCTGATGTGATTAGAATAGTTCTCTTTGTACAGATCTTTCTCTTTCTTTTTGGCTTGAACTTTTTGATAGGCATCAAAATCTAGCTTTATGTTATTTCTGGGCCACAGTTGTACTTTGATCAATTGATCTGCATTATTAACAAGAATTACTCTTCTATGGCATATCTGGTTTCGATGACATGTTGAAATGGTGCAACGGTTCTGGTGAAACTTACGGAGATTCATGTGTGAAGGTTATTTGCAGAGTTTTTGACGCGCAAGTTTTGGCTTTCGGATAAGGTATGGCCAGTGGACGCCCAGTTCGAGCCGGCGGCAGGGCGGCATTGCCGTGCGCGCACACGGGCACCGCAGCAATCCCGGAAACGGAACACATTTCGAGCCGAACCGGCGTCACGGTCGCACGCGTACGAGTCCAACACCCCCAACGGCCTGCCTCGCCGCCACCCCATTTCAAAACGGAGAAGGGGAAAAGGGGACGGCAGCAACGTTCCCCCGCCCCGCAACCGCAACCGCAACCGCACCCTTCCGCGCCGCTCGTCGTCGCCGACTCGCCGGCTTCTGCTTCCTGGGAGAAAAGGGAGCCGCCATGGCGCGAGTTCGCGGGGACTCCGACCCGGAGCTTGCCGCGCGGCTCCTTGCCCGCTCTCCTACCTCGGCGAACCCCTCCCGGTCGCAGCAGCAGCAGCAGCCGCAGCCCCGCGCGCCTCCCACGGCCAGGAGGCAGCCGCCTCCCCCGACCATCGCCGAGGGCCCCGGGAAGCAGCCGGCCGAGAGGATCTCGGCCCCGTCGCAGCGCACCGCGCCTCCGCCTCCTCGCCGTGCAGCCGCGCTCCACCCGGCGTCCGGTGGGGCCCCGCTGATGCCCGATGCTCCCGCCCCGCCCCGTAGGGTTCACGCGCCGTCTCCATTGCAGCAGCAGGACGCGGTTGCATCGGCGGCGGCGGCGTTGCAGCCGCGGCAGGGGATGCGCGTTGAGACGGTGGTGGCGCGGGCGCAGCCGCCGCCTCCCCCGACCATCGCCGAGGGCCCCGGGAAGCAGCCGGTCGAGACGACCTCGGCCCCCTCGCGGCGCACCGTGCCTCCGCCTCCTCGCCGTGCAGCCACGCTCCACCCGGCGGCGCCAGGTGGGGCCCCGCAGATGCCCAATGCCCCCGCCCCGCGCCGTCGGGTTCACGCTCCGTCTCCGTCTCAGCAGCAGGAGGCGGTCGCGTCGGCGGCGGCGGCGTTGCAGCCGCGGCAGGGGACGCGGCGCGTTGAGACGGTGGTGGCGCGGGCGCAGCAGCCGACGCCGTGCACGGAAGAAGGGGAACACGCGGCCGCAGAGAAGGGGGAGAAGCCGCATCACAACTCCAAGCAGCATCCGCACCGAATTAGGTATACTTATCCGTATTCTTACTCCTCGATTGTGGTGTTGGGGGTCTGTTGCATCGTTGATTATAAGGTGTGAATGAACAGCGCATTGTGTTATTGAGACTGAAACTGAACTGCCTGGTCTCATTGTGTCACTGGTCATGTCGTTGGAAGGCATTTTGATGCCTTTTTTTTTTCTGATTTCAGTAACCAATGTGTGCCGAATTCAGTCAAGCCGTCCCTGCAACTGCGGCAGGGGACGCGTGTGGAGATGGTGATGACGCGGGTGCAGCAGCCGACACCGTGCACTGGGGAGGGGGAGCACGCAGCCGCGGCGAAGTGGGGGGAGCCGCATCTATGCTCCAAGCAGCAAAGGGGGATACCCTCCTCAGAGGGGGATAAGGAGAATCATCGTGAGGAGTGTCTCAACAGAGTCAGGTTGGGCTTATGCTTGTTGCATCATGTCATGTTCTTGATTAAAAGATGAATGAATGGATGTCGCGTTGTTTCATTGCGACCTGAATTCGCCAATTTTGGTTCACGTTGTCATTGTTAATCATGAATTTGTTATACTTCTATTGATTGTGGCAGCGTGATATTTTGCTGCATCTTTGAAGTTTTTATCTGCTGATTGGTCTTCATCTGTTTCAGTAAATCACCTGTGCCGAATACAAGCCAGTCTGTGGAGGGATGCAGCATATCAAATCCTACCTTTCATGAAATCTTTGACTCTATAGCTGCTTTTGCCACTAACAAGTCTGATGAGTTGGATGTGATACAAGATGCTATCATGGTCCTACCAAAGGGTCCAAGATCAATGCTGTACAGTGACCAATCCTCAGATGGAGGTGATTGTGGTGGTGTTGGGACCAGCACTAGTGCAGTGATTCATTCTCATGCCAGAGGAACGGCTGGAATCACCAAACCTGTTGTAACATTTGACGTTGGCCTGGAGCTTGCAAGGTTTGGTTCTGTGACATCTGATCCATGGAAAGCAATATGGGAGCAGCAGCCACTCATTCTTCATGACGCTGATATTGTGCGTGCAGCCAAGGGCATTGGATGCCAGGTTGATGTGTTGAAGACAATTACATCTGTGCTGCAGCATCATCCAGGACCGGTGAGGTATTTTCGGGTGGACACTTGTCAGATCATAAATGGAAGGGATCAACTAGAGGAGTGGTGTGATCTGCTGAAGAAGAAACAAGTGGAGGAAGTGGTTATTGTCAACTCCAGATGGCCAAAGGACATATTGGATTTTCCAATTAATGATCTGAATTGTGAAAGTCTAAGGCAGTTGAGGCTGTGCTTCTTTAGAGTATCTGACATTGTCATTCCCTATGTTGAAAACCTCACAGCAATAGATCTTTGCTGCTGTACTATCAGTACTCTAGATTTATATGCCTTGGTTGATCAGTGCAAAAGACTAAAAGAGTTGGACATAGGCTACTATGAAGGCGATGTCATCAGAATAGATTCCAAAAGCCTTGAGATCCTTCTTGTTTGGCAGTCTACTGTCAAAATTATTTCTGTCAACTCTGCTTTGAAACTGAGAAGAGTCCTCCTTGCAGCGAGGCCTAAGAAAACTGATGTTGGAATTTGGATTGATGGTGCACGAGTACTGACAGATGTATGGTTAAATCTTTCAACCCAGTCAATCACTATTAACAATATCAGCTTCAACAAGGTATGCGATAATTTTTTTTGGCTTTGCTGTGCAGTGTTTACTTTATATCTTTTCAGAAATGTAAGTTTGATTTTGTATGTTATAATTTATCTGATTATATGTTGTTGCACTGGCTATAGGAGAACTCCACTCTGCCAAGTCTAAAAAGACTTGTTCTGAACTTATCCTTACTAGTCCAGAGAGAAAGGAAGACAATGCTGAACATACTGAAAAGTTGCACTACACTTCAGGAGTTGACTCTTTGGGTGGGTATAACACTGGTCCGCTTATTTCCCTCATCAAAAGAGAGTACTGGCCCATTTCTATTGTTTGATCAAATTTACTGACCATGGACAATTTTTTTAGAGAAATGATACCAAGTCAGATGACGAATTTCTCCATGCCTTTTCTGATGATTGGCCTTCAGAGTTCAAGAATTTATCTTGCCTGAAGCTACATCTAGAAGTGTTGAACATGAAAGATTTTAGAGGAGGGGAATCTGAGATAGCAATTGCATGTGCTGTCCTTGAGCACGCTTGCTGTCTAAAGGAGCTGAACCTTGAAGCTGAAGTGAACTGCTCTGATGATGCAGTGTTTCATGATGCCAAACTCAATCTGCAGGTGATTGTTCAGGCATCCCCCAGCGCTTTGGTGAACTACGTGATGGGGGGCAGCGATGCCGATAGGTTCTTTTTTGAGAGAGTATGAGTTGTGTAGTCCAGAGATGCTTCCCAATGGTGAGCCTGCAAGGAACTCACAGTTTAGGTGGTCTTTTTGTAGTGATATTGTACCACACTGCCTTCTTTACTGCACAGGATGTGAAATCTGTAAATATATGGCAGTCTCCTTATAAACAGGTTTAGATAACCTTGTGTTCAGTTCACATGTCTGCAGTGCTCTGTGCTTAATCCATACGAGGAAAACTTGGGTGCTTGATCATATTTTGAGGTTGTTTGGAACATATGGAGTCAGACATTGGTGATGCACAAGACTATTATTGCTGTCTCAAATGACTACTGTGAACATAACTGAAATTCTAAGCATGGTCATGGTGCAGCGGTCTCCTAAGCCATGATCAGTACTCTGAGTATGTGTCTCAGGTCAGAGATTTGATAGCTTAGATTTTTATTCGCCGACTTGCATCATTCAGGGATTCACCAACATTGTCTTCACTGCAGCTTGTGTTCATAGGAGCAGGGGAGTCTCTGTAGGTTCGTCAGTACGAGGCAAGATGTGAGTCGCGACAGCCCCGCATCGCCTACCCCAACGCCGCCCCTCTCCCCACTACCAGATCCCCCGGCTCTTGCTTCCTTCGAGTGGGACGCGCCCGCCCTCCCTTGCGCCGAAGCAGAACACCGTCTCTTCGACTTCGCCGCTGCCTCCTACGCCCAAAAGGCTCAACGACGCTTCAGCGAGTCGCAGCCGTGCGTTCCGTGCCCTCGTAAGCTTCTGTTCTCGTGTTGCCTTTCGACCTGAATGGGAGTTGTACTGTAGATATACTTTCCTTATCTATTGTCATTATTTTGGAATAGGAGATGGGCTTCGGGGTTTTGAACTGGGAATACTCAGTTAACTGAAATTTTTATCCTGCAAAATGGAATCTGTGCATTTTTCACAATACTTGTGGTGCTGGATTATTGGCAATTTTTCAAGAAGGGTTCAGGGTGTGTGCTCCTTATGCAAAATCAGTAGCATGACGCCCTAAGGCTTTAATGCAAAGCATTTATCTTATCTTATACGCTAACTCTGTGAGAAGAGAGTTCTTTTAGGGCAATCTATAACTACGGCTTGCAACAAATCAATATAAAAACGTAGATAAAAAAGTAAATGATTTTCCTTCTTAAAAATAGGTTCCATCTGCTATAACATTATTATTTTCATGTTTGGAAGATGAATATGCATTCAGGAGAAAAATACCTTCTTTTAACCGAAACTGAGAATTATGAAAATGCTGAGTTTTTATTGTGCTTATCAGAACGGTTAAGTCTTTGTTGCCTCACATTAAATTTCTATGCATCTTGCCTTGCAAAAAACTATTTTCAACTCCATTTTGTATCTGAAAACAGGTTAAAGAAATGCCTTCTGGAAACGAAGTTGAGAAATGATGTGTTGATATTTACCATTTAATTGCCAGAGAGGTACTTATATTGCGTATATTGAATTATGCTCATTTTTTTTCGACGCGAAAACTGTAGGAGAGGCTCCCACTGCATTGAGTTATGTTCAGCTTATCTTCCAACAAGTTATTCTGATGTCTGATTCTCTTTAGATCTCGGAACATGATGAACTGCTACATGTTCATGTGTAGTGTAGGTCACTGGGATCCAGATTTCTAATATGAGAGTGGCCAGGTCATATAAAAATAACAAATACTTGCTTTTTATTGCTGCCTAGATCAAGTTTAGTTCTAGGCTTTCAGTTTGTTCTTTGTTATACGTTTTTAGTCCATGTTTCATGGTGCTGGGACCTTCCCTGCTTGCAAGTGCCACAAACCAGTAAGTATATTCACTTCGCATGGAAGGGAAGTTGTCTCAATTAGTTAAAGTGTTGTAACTTTTTAAAATTATTAAGTTCCTTCCTCAGACTTGCGTGCCTCACTATATTCATGTTTCTATCTCCAGAATTTGTTGAAACTAATGAACATCAATATATGTGGCATGACATCCTTGGAAATGTGAGATCAGGATATGGTTGTAGTATCTCTGGCTTGTTGCCAAAAAAAAGGGCTTTGATATGTTTCATCCACATAAACTTATCTGGGTGTCCATTGCAGTCCAATATCACGATTTTATCCGTTTATTTCCTAAGGTATACCCACAATTGTGTTATGCAGTCAATGCTGTGGTTGTCTACCATGGCATCTATGTGGCGCGAGGCATGTCCCCTAAACAAATCTATGCGGCAAACATACCTGGAGTCCTGGACTTTACATGGCCCAAGTTGTTTTTTTTTAACTCGTTATATTAGTTTGTGTCTGACAAGCAATCCTATATAACGGTTTACTTTGTGCCTTTTACTGTATGGCTCTCATATGAGTTGTGCTTGTTGAAATTTCTCTAGAAGATTTGTTCCTCACTTCCTCAGTGAAGTCATTTAGCTATGTTTGCTCAGGGCGGTAAATCAACTAACAACTGTATTTTTTTTTTTTGAGGGGAATACAGCAAAGGAAGCCCCTGCTGTGGTATGTATTTATTAATATATAAAAAACAGAATCAGACAACTGTACAAGAGCAGCCAACAGCTGAAGCCCCAAGAGGGGCAAAGTAGGACAGTAAGACAAGAGAGATAGAACTGATTATCTATACAGGTTAATTGTGTTGAGGAAAGAGTCTTTCTTTTGTCCACTCATTCTAGATAGAACTGATTATCTATACAGGTTAATTGTGTTGAGGAAAGAGTCTTTCTTTTGTCCACTCATTCTAGATAGAACTGATTATCTATACAGGTTAATTGTGTTGAGGAAAGAGTCTTTCTTTTGTCCACTCATTCTATGTGCTTGTAGGGTGGCCTCTTCAAAGAAGTTGTGTGTCCACGAGTCAAGTGACGGCTGTTGTCTGTTGAAGATTTTGTTGTTACGTTGCTTCCATATGTGCCATGCAGCAATGATAAATATCTCCATGAAGAAAACTAACAACTGTATTGTCTAAATTGGAGCTCCTTGACCTCAAATGTTCAAATAACTGTTTGGCTCTCATATAAGTTGCTCTTGTTGAAATTACTCTAGAAGATTTGTTCCTCACTTCCTCAATGCAGTCATTTAGCTATGTTTACTCAGTGCGATAAATCAACTAACAACTGTGTTGTCTAACTTGCAGCTCCTTGACTCAAATGTTCAATAATTGCTTCACCCTTGATGCATGGGCCACTTTTGAGAAGAATTTTTATCTGGCTCCAATAAAGCAATAACTCCTAGCTCCAGTGATCTTGAAACGGGGGAACAATAGCACAGAACTTTCCAGGTTTTCTATGTGTAAATTGTTTGATTCCTAATCCTTTGTGCACTTCATAACTAAACTTTAGCTAACTAATTACTTGGTAAAAAATAGAATCTGAGCAATGGACAAGGAAATATGAGAAATTAATGTGCTCCTGTGAAGGATATTAGAGTTGTGGAACCAGGAGCGCAGCCACAACACCCCCTGCAGTCTAGAGAACAACAGCCAATCCATGCTTAATCATACAATTTTTAACTTAAACGGCTTTCTTTGGTCTATCCCCTGCAAATTTGTATTCAACCATAGCCGGCAGCACCCCCTTAGCAAAGTTTCTAGCTCACGTCGAGTCCCATTGGCATATGTGCTATCCTACATTGGCAACCTATACCTACTGCCAAAGAAGAAAAGGCCAATTAGTCCTCTCAGGGTACGGTCCTTAACTCTGCACTTTATAGTACAGCTTAGAGTTGGACACTTTAACGAGATATGACAGTTACAACAGTTACTAGACTTCTTTGATGATTTAGCCCTTCGAAGAGACAGAAACATTTCCCTGTAAGGACCCAAGCAAAAATGTTCATATATGGAATTAAAGATGCATACGAAATTCTTGTACTAGAAGATACAAATTGCTTATATATAAAAGGATTGGCACACAAGCCTTCGTAAAATGTACACAAAGAATTTACCATGGGTTCTAGGTTAATTTGGAAACAACACAATGCATGTGTTTTTGAGGAGGCTAATCCATGTATGAACGAGTTGCTTAGGTCCTTTAGGGACAAGCATCACTTGTGGAGTTGTGGTGTCTTGCAGGTGCCCGGGGCTTAACAGCCCTTGCTATTGTCAGGCTGGAGAGGCAGATCCCAAATCTGCTGTCTTCTGTGGTCAGGTCATGTTGTTGTTTAGTTAAAAGAAACACCAACGTGTTGTAAGTTCAGCCCCTCACAACTCGGTTCAGAGTGAGGTGGTGCAGTTTGTAAGGAACTGTTTTTCTCTCTCTTAATACAAAGGTACGCAGCTCTCCTGCTTATTTGAGAAAAAAAATGTACACAACAAAGGCAGTAAGTTCAAAAGGGCTGACATAACCAAATGGCTATAGAAGTGATTATTAATGCTGGGTGAAATAATTATCAATAAAATTTATATATGCTATGCTGTGAGATAATTGTTTTATTTTGAAGGTCGAAAGAGGGGGGGGGGGGGGGGGGGGGGGGGGAGGGGGTGGAGAGCATCCCCACATTTCGATATTTCCACAGCATAGCATCATTGCGGCATGCAAGCTTGAGCTGTTCTTGAGATGGGGGCAGGGATCTGAATACCACATCATATCGAAGTTTCCCACGTTCCAGCAGCAAAGATAGATGAAAACAGTGAAATGTTTGGCTGAGATGGTAGCTGGCCGCTGTATATTCCATGATTGACGCACTAGGATCAATGCCGGTCGAGGACCAGAAGGCAGCTGCAAAGGAGCACTCGAATAACAAATGCTGCTGTGTTTCATCAGCATTGTTGCACACCTCACACTTAGCGTCGTCAGTGATCTCTTTCCTGAACAAGTTGGACTTGCAGTGTATCCTCTCTTGAGTTAAAAGCCAGATAAAGAATCGCAGCGGTGAGCTTGTAAAGTTGCCCGGTTCTGAACTTCTGGGCGGGTGTCGCAAATGGACAGCAGCGGGTGTCAGGCGTCTTGTTTAACTGTGCAGATAAGATGTCAAGCAGTGTGCTAAGTTCAGCTCTGGCTGGTGCGGTAAGGCGCAGTTGCAGCGTGTCTTGGATGCCAACATCCAGAACCTCTCGGACAGACATGAGTGATCTGATAGCATGGCTGTACTCAGCCAAATGACCTCCGGGGAGCCCAGTATCATGCCAGAAGTCGGTTGCCTTCCCGTCATGGACTTCTGATGTGGATATGTTCTGAAACACCGGTAGCAGGTTCCGTAGGGCATCCCAGTGAGTTTGTTCGAGTGGCCGTATATATAAATTAGTGATCTAGATGCCATACTCTTGGACTCGTGACAAAGATTTGCTTTGTAAAATTTTAGGGAGGTAATTATAGTGGCCGCTGGTTCATATGGTGCTGCAGAAACATTATTAGCTTTGACATGGGAACCTTGTCACTCAATAGATGGAAGAAGTTTGCTTTGGTTTTTCTACAAGCTAAACCAACTACCAAAATACTGTTGGATGATTCATTGCCTATATAATATGCATTAAAATTTCTTGATTAGGGTCTGTCTTATATTTATTATATTTGTCAAAATGAGTAGGGCCTTGTACCATGTGTATATAATTTTTTATTTATAAGTTTTATAAAAAATGAATATAGGGCTCCTGCTGTTGGGTCCATAACATAAAACAGTCTTGTTAATGAACACCTTGGTGCACCTGAAATTGGTGACCTTACCATAATAAGCTATTTAAGCCACTGAAATTTGGAAGATATGGTACTCTGTGCATCAACTGTACCACTGGATTACCGATCAAGCATCAGATCATACTTCTTTGTTTCTTCTCCAGAGTCTTCTTGCTGTCAGCTAATACATTGTATTGGAAAAGGGGAACCCGAATTTTAGGATATCCAGATAAGCAGATGCAACCAAATTGATGCCAAGAAAAGTCCATCTCAGAAGATCAAAAGGGTTGAGTACTGCAAGGAGTACTGGAGTTGGGTGAATGGTTCAGAGGGCCCACATTGAGGAGATGAACACCAATATTGATATTCCTGGTTTTAAACATGAATGATTAGCTTGAAAGAACCATATTAGAGTGTAATATTGATATGCTTTACAAGTAGATGGTGAACTAACTAATCATATGACGGCATCTAAATGCATCTCTGATACTGGATCCAGGCTGAAACATGAATTGCAAGTTTCAAATAATCTCTGTATCTCCGTACTATATCCAGACTGAAACATAAATTACAGGTTCAAATAATCTTTGTGACTTTAAAATTTGACATGTTTATGATTTAAGCTGACTGGCCTTTATAAACATTAATTATACAGGTTACCAGAGTTCATTGGGTACCAGTTTGGGTTTGGAACTTCTTTCACTGATTATGTTGCTACATTTCCCCTGTAGTATCATTAGTCATTGGTAGCTTTTGAGCAAACCCGGTTTAGACAAGACAGCATTGTTATATATGCGATCCTTCAATGTATGTATATCAGCACTATCAGTTATCCTCTCTCTTTGATATGTACGAACCGTTGCCTGGGGGTTGGAATTAAACCAGTTCTCTGCTCGTCTATGTTGGCCATTGTAGAGAACTTATTAATTTCTCAGAAGTATAAATGTACTGATAATTTAACTTTTGTGCTGGCTATATTATATCTGCATACCGAAGGGCATGACGGACCCGCTATACGTTTGTGGTGTTTTCGTTAGCAGACAGTTCATTAGGCAAACTACGAACTAATTAAAGCATAATCTCCTAGCAAATGAGGACGACCACGCTAAGTAGTAATCAGCAGTAATACAAACCGGAGGCGTCTACATAACATACATATAAATATAACCAGCAAGAAATTCGCTGTTTGTTTTGGTTCTGAAAAATCTGTACAATGAAACTGCAAACATCGTCGATCGATGGCTTCTCCATACACGAACTAGCATAACTATGGCAAGACAAGACAGTTGCAGTAGAATCAATCCACGACATTAACTGGTTCGTCGGTTTCTGCATCTTTATCCCGCTCACATGCTTCCTGCTCATCGAGTTGGCGTTGTTCTTCTTCGGATGGCAATGCAGATAGGCAGATTGGGCAGAGGCGGTTCATGAGCAGCCACGTGATGATACACGACTCGTGGAATGTATGGCCGCAGCATGGCATCATCCTAAGCCTTTTGCGGGTCTGCAAGTCTTCGAGACAGATGGCGCAACCATGCTCCTCCCTCGTCTCCTCCCACCTGGGCTTGTACAGGCCCGCCATTGCTTTCCTCGAGGCCGGGACCAGTGCGCGGGCGATGGCGTCGTAGTACTCCTCGTCCTCCCGTTCCTTGCGCCATTTCTCCTCCATACGCAAGTCGTCCAGAAGAGAGGCTTCCCACGACGCTTGTATCCTTGCCCTGATCTCTTCCGCCGACAGCCGCCGACGCTTCTCCATTGGCGGCGTCTCGGGGTCGGAGGAGCGCCGACGCTTCTCCATTCGTAGTTTCTCGGGAAGAGGAAGATGTAGCCTCGCTAGCTCAACGACGTGACGGATCTGATCGGAGAAGTCAGACGGCGGAAGACGAAGCGAAGCCGCGGCGCGGATGCAGACGGCGGAAGAGCGAGGAGCGGCAGATGAGATCGATGGGGACGATGCCGCCTGGTAATGGTGTATCAACGAGCCTGATTGCAGTTTGTATATATAGGACACGAAACCGTCTCCGACTCCCGTACGCGTACGCGTCGGACACCGACTCGGAATCTCGGATTGTAACCCGCCGAGACGGTTCAGAAACGCGGCGCCGCGGCAAACACGCAAAATTTTTTGGACACTGCTACCACGCCGTCCACTTAGCTTGTCCAGTTCTCGGGAGATACAACTAAAACTTGATGCATGCTAATATGCAATTATGATTCTGTCGTCGTCGTTAATCCAGCACAAGAATCTGAAATTCAGCACAAAAAAAAAAAGGGAACAAGTAAACAAGAAGCTTGCCAGGTGTGAGCATTCAGAACCGGACGTAGGTACTCATGGCCACGGAGCATTGACAAATTGTGACTTCCTAAACTTACAATTTTATTGTCGGGTCTCACGTTACCATATTATTTTATATATATATATATATATATATAAGAAAGTCCAGACGCGCTTTGATCAGCTATGCTCACGTTTTCTAACAATAAGTTTTTAGGCCGAGACTCGGCTTGGGGTGAACTGGCAAGATGTTTATGATAGTTTAAACTCTCGCCAACTGACCACTCATGAACTGGCCAGGTGTTTATGATCTATGACCAGCTGACCACTGCGAATTCAACAGGGAAAAGAAAAAGAGGAAAAGTTGACTGAAAACAAAGAGCGTGCCAAGGCGTCAAGCCCGTGAAGGCGTTCGATGCCGCACGCTAGTTGATCAGCCCAGGTCCATGGAATTTTTTTTATTATTAATCGAATTTTTTATTATATTTTTATTAATAACCGCACGTTTTCGAAATTTGCAGAAGTAGTCGCCTAATCGCCCTAGAAGTGGGCGATTAGGGCTTATCGCCTGTTCAAAGGGTGATAGGACGTTGATGTGACACCATTTGCAGAGTCAGCAGGACTAGTGGCCGGGTCATGGGGCGACAATGCCTTGGTCGCCCAGCCAGCGAGCTATGGGGCCTAATCGCCTGACCATGGGGCGACAAGGCCTAGGGTACTATTACAAGTATGCTTTGCTGGTGGGCCCTAAGCTTGGACATGCACGCAAGGTACTAGTACTTTTTTTTTTTTGGGAGATGAAGGTACTAGTACTACGCAAGCAGAACCATCGCGAGTAACAGGTGAATGTGCAGGGTAGTCCTGCGTGTTGGGAATTAAAAACAAAAAGAAAGCACGACCGCGAGCAGTACTACTAGTCCTTGCGCCTCCTGTCCAATTCCAAATGGAATCGTTGCACTCGCTTTGTCCAAAACGAGCGAGCAGGATTATGTACAGTCTTCATTGCAGCAGAACCATCAATCATACTATCATGACTGTACAAGGAGAGAGGCGTTGCATTAACTAAGCACATTGCATCATGACATGCACGCAGGAGGCGCATAGTCTGGTACTGTAGCAATAGTAGAGAGGGAGCGCACTGTGGACCGGGGCTTGTCGCCCATCCAACGGGTAACTGCACCCTTGTCGCCCGTCTGCCGGGCAACAGGACTACGTGGCACTCGCAGTGGGCCCCACTACCCAGGCGACTAGCCCATAATCGCCCTTCTAACAGGCGATAAGATCTAATCGCCCCCCTAATGGGCGATTAGGAGACTACTTTTGCAAAAACCAAAAACGTGTGATTATTAATAAAAATATAATAAAAAACTCGATTAATAATTAAAAAAAATCCAGGTCCATGACTTGGCGACGATAATGTTGGGCTAGTGGTGGACTCTTCACCCAGCCCAATGATAAAACGAGCCCAACCAGCCCCAGAGCGAGAAGGCCCGATCAGCCTGCAAACGCCACCACCACCACGCACTGTCACACGAGACAACCGCTTCGCTCTCCCAGTTTCTCTCCGTCATGCCCACGCTTCCTTCTCCTCCAAACCCCGCACCCAGCTCGCGGCCTCCGCCTCCGCCTCCCCCTGCTCCAGGTACGCGGCGGCGCTCCTCTACTTCCTCGTGACATTCTCCATTCCCCGTAGTACGGTGCTTGCGCTTATCACCTCTCCGATTGCCCAGCAGGCGCGCGGGTTGGCGGGATGGCGCCGACCAGGCTCGCCGACGGGGGCGGGGAGCTCCACGGCATGGAGGCCGACAGGATCGAGGAGGAGGAGGACTGCTTCGAGCCCGTAGAAAAGTGTACGTCGCACCAATTCCATTCCCTTCTCATCTTACCTCTCGCACTCCTTGTTCGTGCTTGTGAGCGCGCACGCGTTGCCTCCCGGCCACCATGTTCGATGTTAAAATCTCCGACCACGGCGGATCGCTCCCGCCTGCTTGCGGTGTTCCGCCCGTGAATTTTGTTTCTGGTTTCGTGCGGTTCGATCGGAATAGGTGTTGTTAGGAAGCATGGTTGATGCGATTCAAGGTTGGTCTCGACATTTGGTTGGGTTTTTGTGGCGTGCGCTTGTGCTTTGCGCCTTTTCTGCTTCCACCAAAAATTTAGAGCGGTTTATGAGATTGGAGCAGTGTTGTTTCATGGCCCAAAGCTCCGGGTTTTCAGTCATCTCCACTTTTGATCTTCGTGTTGAGGGTAATTAATTGGAGTGCTGCTTTTGGGCGGATTGATCTGAATTCACCCTTAATTTGAGCTATCATGTGTTCAATCTGTCATAGTAATCAGGAAAAAATAGTGGGTTTGGAGGTAGCTCGTTAAATTATGTCGATTTTGTTAGTTCATTACCATTTACGAAGTTGATTTTGCACACTTCCAGCACAGTTTTGTTAGTTTGGTTCCATTTTTATGTGCTCTCTTTGTGTGGAATACTAGGCCAGTGTGTGGTGTCTCTTTGTGGAAATTGCCTGAATTAGAAGCTTAGACTAATCAACAGTCCCTTGGCCACAGCTCATGGCCAATTGTGATGCTACCAGGACCTATAAAATTTAAGGAAAGAATAGAGCTCGATGGAGAGATAGAAAGAAATTGTGTTTAAAGATCTCGAAGATGATACTCTCCATGAGGAACGGAATCTAAAAAAAAAACGGAAGATAGTTTAAGACATGGTTAGGATATGAAACTCTGCAACCTGATCCTTTGGAAAAGAAAATTAAGGCCATAACAGGTGTGTCTTTGATGGAATTTCGCCAAATGCAGCAGGTGGTCTAGCTGCTGCTACCGAGGAGATGCAGCTATGGAGCATGGCAGGGGCACGAGGTATCTCATACCTCACTGCCCAGGTAGTGGAGGAGGCCTAACCACCTAGGTCGAGGTCGTTTTAATGTAAAAACGAGCGCGAATGTAATCTAAAGAGAACTGGGCGTGTGGGTGTGTTGTAAGGGTTCTTTACCTTCTTTTTCTTCTTCAATATAATGATACACAACTCTCCTTCATGTTCTAGAAAAAAAAAAATTAAGGCCTACAACAAGCATGAGTAAGCAATAGTCAAGAGGTCCTTCAAGCACATTGATGATAGTTCATGGTGGGAGTTCATGAAATGAACAGACGTTTTGACTTTTAAGGTCGTCAATGCACTACTTTGAGTCTTTGATAATTAGTTGCAGTTGTAGAGCAATAGTTTACACAGTGCAGACAATCAACCTGAATTGTCTGGTGTCATCAACATCATATATACTCCCTCTAGGGAGTGACTAAAATGATGGGAATTCATGACTCCAGAACTCGAGCTAATCTATTGTGCTTATTCTTCTGTCATGTTTTCTGCACAGTGATCTCTCAAGGGATAAACATAGGAGATGTGAAGAAGCTGCAGGATGTGGGGATCTTCACCTGCAATGGACTCATAGTACATAGCAAGAAGGTTCTGAACTTTGCATCCCAAATGTTCATTTCAACTTTGTAGAACTTTTGTTTGCATGGCGTGCTTAAGTTCACCTTTTTTTGCTTTCAAATGTTCAATTTTTCAACATATGGTTGTTTTAATGCATCTGGCAGAGCCTTAAAGAAAGTATGGATTTATCTGAAGCAAAGGTTGAGAAGATATACCAGGCTGCCGAACACCTTCTGGTTTGAACCTCTTTTATCACTGATTGTGATGTGAAATTATGGATTTCTTGCTTTCAAGTGTTGGTATTAATGAATCCTCTTTGAAAGTCTATTGCTCCAATAACCACAAGAAGCCAGGTCGCTGCTTCATTTGCTTCCACTGTTACAGAAGCTGTCCCACGCCCCCTGCCCACTGCTGTTTTGGAAAACCTTGAACCTTTTGCACAGTAGGTTCCCTTTCTCTCCAATTTCATTTCTGAAACTCCACTTTAAGAACCCTAATCATGAAATATATGAGTTGCAGGCTCGTGAGGTTGATAGGGCAAGAGTTCTACAGTGATGTGGGCATCACAAAAGGGGAAGTAAAGGTTGGCTGTGACACCAACTGCGGCATAGTTGTTGTTGTTCTTACTAACCTCACTAGGTGCGGCTATTTAATGATGACTTTAGTTTATTATGGTTTTGCTGAAATGTGCCTATGTTTATGATTGTTGTTTAGCTGTAATGATGAGTGCTATTTTGTTCCAGTTTAGTCTTGTGTTGACCTGTGTATATAATTTGATCTGTTTATTTTGTTTCAGATATGGTTGGATTAATGAAAAAAAATTTGCTAAGATGTTGAGGATTAAGGATAAAGTTATGTTCCTGCTGCTTCAGTTTCTGGAGAAAGAAATGTTTCTGAAAAGAGAAAATATGAAGGTACATCTCTTATCATCCAAAATAATATATCATAATGTTCTTTGTTTGTGAAATATCAGTGTAGAAGAGTCCATAACATATAAACAGTTTCAAAGGTGCATTAAGCACGTGCACTTTTCCATTAGCTATGCGATTGTAGTTTGCTTGCTTCCTATATTGCTGCCACACTACACACAATCCATTTCGAGATTGAACGTCTCTTGAAAAAGCTCGTCCTCTTGATTCTATCTATTTTATGGGAAGTTGTATATTCCTCTACCATGGGCTACGACACTACCAGAGGGTGGACTTGAGGCGATGGATCTATGGATTAATCCTACTCTCTCTAATCCATCATTTCTTCCTATGTTATATAGCTTTGGTCTTGTATCTGTGACTGCAGAAAGCACAAGTAAATGTTGATGCTACCCTGGCAACATATGCTTCTCACAACTGTCAAAATTTCGAAGAGAAGAAAACTGATACCATGAGTATGCTTCCCGGGTCCTACTGTTGCTTGGACTACTCGCAGGTTACTCTCATAAACTTGAGTTTAATACATGGAAATCAGGCAGATATAGTAACATTCATGGCCATGATTTTTTTTCCTCCAACAGTCATATGAATTGCTATTTCTTTATATTTTACCAAGCAAATGAAACCTCTGTTTGGTCTGCAAGCAGACTTATGTGTACTTCGGATGTAGCTGGGCTTATGCGCTCTAGTTGACAATACGTATGTCCTTATGAAATACAGATATGCGATGTCACACGATATCGCTTGTATCGTATGAAGGAATCAGTGAAAGATAAGCTTGACTGTGGAGATACACTGCAAGAGAACATTGAAGAGTATATATGTCGCATTTGTAAAAAAAGGTACCAAGTTCACTTTTAGTTCTCACCGGATACAAATTGACAATCTTAAAATCATTATTTGTTGGCTTGCAGTTATTCAGCCTTTAATGCTATGCATCTTATCAACAAGGGTGGTGACACATTTTGCTGCGAAATTTGCAATGGTGAATTAGTTGCACGGATAGATTTGGATGGCTCAAAAAAAGAAAGGCGCAAAAAATTTGAAGATATGGCAAAGAGAATGCATGTATGTTCTTTACACCCATTTATAATCCTTCATGTGGATGTTTTTCAGTTCACTATTCATAAGAATATTTTCTCTAAACATACTTACACATCATGCCTTGAGTTAAAAGTTCTTAACTAAGTACATTATAGCAGCATACAAGGTCACTTGTTATTTTGTTTAGGCATCAGGCCAAATGATAAGTTGTGCTGAATTGGTTGCTTTTCTTATGCCTGAACTGCTACCATTTTGTTATGGATCTATCACACCTTTTTTTGTGAACACAAAATGTTTGCATTCTTCCTTCCTGGGATTTGTTTTCTCAAGATGATGCCTAAACTTGCTACAATGAATATCCTGCATAAATACTTGAGACATCAAAATAATGTATGTGCCTCCTTGCAGATCATGTCGTATTAGTTAGTACACTGTAGTAATTAGTCATGTTTTGCTTAGCATCAACAAGGAAGTATGAAAAGTTGGTCATGAGCTTCCACACGATAATAGTATTTTGTCAATTTACAAATGTAGTACCTGTAGTTTGCATTCATATCAGGTCATCTGGTTAATGTTCAATCGAATAGTCTTGCAGTTTCGGTTCTATGATCAATAAGCACCATTGTACTGCATTGTACGCACTCCAAATGTTATAATGCTTATGAACTTATTGATAATCTTGTAAAATGTTATCTTATATTGTTTGTCCTATTTTCTAATGTTATCCCACATGTATGAATGCAGGAACAGCTGAAGCCACTACAAATACAACTTGACAGATTGAAAGATCTACCTATACCTGAGTTTGGGACTCTAGAAGAATGGAGGCAAAATGATCATACATTTACTCCATTTCTTACACAAACCACGGTAGAATCATTTTATCTTTGCTACATTACAATAAACTCAATATTTAAGTAACACATATATTGTTAGCCAAATCAGTTTAATCCTATTGTTAGTGTGAATGCAAGCTGATGTCGGCTGCATCTTTTGGTCAGTGCCTTATAAAACAAGTTTCTCTTCTGGGAAAGCAGCAGCAGCAGTAGCTGAGTAGTAGCCTGCTGTCTAATAGCTAGTGCAAGTTGCATTTAATAGTTTAGCTTAGAAGCAACAAGCACATACCTGGATGTTGACATGCTGGACATTTTATTCATTTTGTATTATTTCTATCAGACATTTGTTTGAGTAACTTAACCATTTATTTTCCAGGTTGAATTATCAAACCCTTTTGCAGAAGAAGATGGTGCTCAATCTAAATCAAATTTCCAGGGGTCTAAGGTCCTGCCAACATGGATTCTAAGAAAAGGCATGGCTCTTGAAAAGGCAGAAAAAGGAAAAGAAGGATCCAATAATGATGAGACTGATAGGCAGGTTGGAGTGAAGTCAAAACGTGGCGATGGTGATTCTGGGGATGATGGTGCTAGCATACGCTGGAGGATTTAGTGTCCAGCAAAGAGGTGTTGTCTGAATGTCTGGGACTTTTGACTGCTGTAGTCAGGCTGCTCATTAGATTTTTTCCTTTGTTAGTGCATGACATGCTCTGTTCAGTAATACTGTGCAACAGTGAGAGATAGGCATTGCAGGGTTCTTGTGAAGTTTATGACCCGTCGAGGAGCATTCTTCTGCGCCGGTGAATGATAGTTCTGTACCATCCCTTTGTATATAATAACACAGTGCAAGTGAGTAGTTGTAATGGTCAAATAGGAAGGGTATACATACAAATGTAAGCATGATTAGAGGTATACATTACAACTTGTTGGTGATAACATTTCTACTTATCTGGCACAACTCAACATGATTGAATAAATGGGAGGAGAATAGCCCAATCAAAGTGTTATATGTCCACTTCGAGTATTATTTTATTTTATTCTTCTGTTCGTGCAATAAGCAGGTCGCTGTATGCTTAAATCCTCTTGTTTACACTTAGCTCGCATGCGTATCTAATTCTTGGCACGTTTGTCGGATTGCCGCCCTGCAACATTGCATACTGACATACTGTGTGGTATATGAAGATCTAGGTCTCCATGGGGATTCGTTTGTTGTTGACCAAACATCTCATGACCTGCCCGGAGAATTCTCTTTGGACTTTACAATTACCTCAACATGAAAGATTCAGGTGGAAAGAGTTTGTAGCCTGCTCAAATTAAATCTGCTAGTTGTTTGTTTCCTCAAAAAAAAAAAATCAGCTACTTGTTTCTCTTCTTCAGCTCTCGAAATATATTGCGCATCTCTAGCTCACGGAAAAATAGCTGATGCACTTCTCAAATTTTCCATATTTAAACAAATGAATCTTTCACATATTGAATTTATGAAATAAGGTTTGGAACGTTTGAGTTTCACATGAACCCATTCAACTGGTTCACATAACGATTCGTTACAATACATATTGTCAAACTGAATCACAGAACCCAGATGCTGTTTCAGTTTAACCCACACAGACAGAGCAACATAACTGAAGTAACACAAGGAATCAATGGATGATGACAAATTGGTCTTCTCCTTCATCTCCATCCTTGGAACGCGCCTCTTCCTCATCCAGCAGGCGTTGCTCCTCCTCGGATGGCAGCGCGAATAGGCAGACCGGGCAGCGGCGGTCAACAAGCAGCCACTCGAAGATGCACGTCTGATGGAAGGAGTGGTAGCACGGCGTCATCCTAAACTGTTGGCCCATCTCCAAGTCCTCGCGGCATACATAACAACCATGCTTCGTCCTCGTTTGAGTCGTCTGGCACCAGGTAGGCACGTGGAGGTTCAAGATGGCCTTCTTGGACGCCGGGACGACGTCGTCCTCCTCATCGTCATCGTCTTCGTCGTAATCGCGCATGTCTATGTCAGCGATGAGAGACGCAGCATACATGTCTAGTATGTGTGCCTGCCTCTCTTTAGGTGACATTCGCTGCCACAAATCATCCATCTGTGTAGGCTTCTCGGTGGATCGGAGGCAGACGGCAGAGAAGCTAGAAGAGTCAGGCGGTGGAGCGAAACGGCGGAGACGGCGATCCGGCCAGAAAGCACCAAGCGACCCTGACGGAGGAGGCAAAACGTATGACGGCGGCTGCAGCACCGAGATCAGGCGATGGCGATGGTTGCTGGATTGGAACGCAGGGAGGATTGATGGCAGGCAACGGATGAAGGTCTGGATTTATGGAGCAGCCGAGCCAGTCAGGCACTACTCGAGTCCGACTCCGACTTCCATACTCTGCTTTGGCGCTACGCGATGCCCGGAAATCTGCGTCGCGTCGATCTTCCGATTCCCAGACGGACCCGAAACGGCCACGAGAGATCTGAACAGATTAAAACTGTTTTTTTTTTGTTTTTGTTAATCTTCAGAGCCAACCAAAAGAACTTGACTGCAATTTTTTCTTTCTCAATTAAAATCACGGCACTTTTTCTCTGATTCACCTAGAAGTTGCACGTTTTGACATACATAACACAGTCACCTGGAAATCCGCGTCGTGTTGATCTTCCGATTCCCAGACGGACCCGAAACGGCAGCGCGCGATCTGGACTCACCAGCCAGCAACGGGTGCAGTGGACTCTCGCCGCTGCGCAGCTCACAAGCACAGTCTGATCACCGTCCCCAGTGGTTCAATCTCTTTCTTCTCTCCACTTTAAGATACCATTCCGAATCAACAAACACTGAAACACTGAATCTTCAAAGGAATCTTGGATCGCAAATGAACTGATTAATACTGTTTTTTTTTTTGTGATCTTCAGAGCCAAACAAAAGAACTGGGCTGCAATTTTTTCTTAGTTCTTTCTTAGTTCAAATCTCGGCACTTTTTCTCTGATTCATCAAGAAGTTTCACGTTTTGACATACAAAACACTGTCGTCTGGTTCATATCCTATTTTCATATTTACACATAAGTATTTTTGAACTTACCGCCATTGTCTTACATTTTTTCCCCACGGGATATACATGCTATTTGAACTCTTTTGAACTAAGAAAAACCTTTCTAAATCATGATTTTTTTTTTACATAAACATGACAATATTGTCTACATCCTTTCCCTGACATGATTACAGTTACACTACCTCCAGTGACAAAAGGAAATATTTGGAAAATGTACAAAATCTACAGAAGAAGAATAAATTGTTGCTCTACTGATGTTTTCCATCTATGGACAGGGAACATAAAGCAGTGATGTCGCCTACAAAAATTACTGGTGGATGGGCTTAGAACCTCCACCAAAGAATAGTTAATCTCATTAGCGTTAAATCTGTTGCTTCTGTCAAAAGAACTATCTAATTCCTGAATGGGATTGATCAAACTTTCCTTGAAAAAGATTTATCAGTATCAAAAGAACTATCTAATTCCTGAATGGGATTGATCAAACTTTCCTTGAAAAAGAATTACTGTAAGAGAACTTATACAGAGACCAACCAGCCAAAGATCGTGAAAGCTTATACGGTGAGCAGAACTGTTTCTGTTTCTCTCCCCAAATAATCCTAGATTAGCTATCCAAATGAAGTGACAATTCAACCTCCAAGCCTTATAAAACTGGACAACTGAGTTGAAACTATGATCTGCTTAATAGACTCCTTTTGATTCATCAGTGCTGTCTAGTGGACTCCGCATAATTTCATCCTCTGGTTGTTGTACAATAGACCACCTGAAAGTATGATATTTGCTTTGCATCTATCGCTAATAATTTTGCACACTGCTGATCTTGCTGCATCTACAGAGAAATTGGCAAATGGGAGTCAATAACAGAGGCAAAGCAGCACGGTTAGTGAAATTGTACATCTTAATTATGACTCGGATTTAAGAGCTGCTTGGTTCTGCATCATCAGCTTGGCTTGATTTATTACTATTTTTTGCCATATGGATTACACACTCGTTCATGCTAAATAGTGATTTTGTAGAGCGGCGATAATATAAGGCCGAGATGTCTACATATAGCATAAATACGTATACAACAGTTAACGGGTAAAGCAGCGATGATAAAACCGTCATGTCTCCATAGCATAAATACATGCATAACCAACAGGGAAAGTTCCTACTTTTTTTTTTTTTTTTTGGTTTATGAACCATAAAAGAACTGCAAACATCGACAGCTAGCTTTCATACATGGACTAGCATAACTAGGACAGATAGTTGCAGTAGGAATCAATCCACGATAACTGGTTCGTCGGTTTCTGCATCTTTATCCTGCTCGTCCAGTTCACGTTGCTCTTCTTCAGATGGTAGTGCAAATTGGCAGATTGGACAAAGACGGTTCATGAGCAGCCACTCGACGATGCACGGCTCATGGAATGAATGGCCGCAGCATGGCATCTTCCTAAGCCTTTTGCGGGTCTGCAAGTCTTGGAGACAGATCGCGCAACCTTGTTCTTCCCTCGTCTCCTCCAACACCGGCTTGTGCAGCCCCGCGATGGCTTTCTTCGCGGCCGGGACCAGTGCGCGCGCGATGGCGTCGTAGTACGCTTCGTCCTCCTTTTCCTTGCGCCACTTCTCCTCCATACGCAAGTCGTCGAGGACAAAGGCTTCATACGACGCTTGTATCCTTGCCCTGATCTCTTCCGCCGACAGCCGCCGACGCTTCTCCATTGGCGGCGTCGACTCGGGGTCGGAGGAGCGCCGACGCTTCTCCATTCGTAGTTTCTCGGGAGGAGGAAGATGTAGCCTGGCTAGCTCAGCGACGTGACGGATCTGATCGGAGAAGTCAGACGACGGCGGAAGACGAAGCGAAGAGCGAGCAGCGGCAGATGAGATGGGGACGATGCCGCCTGGTAATGGTGTATCAACGAGCCTGATTGCAGTTTGTATATATAGGACTCGAAAACCGTCTCCGACTCCCGTACGCGTACGCGTCGGACACCGACTCGGAATCTCGGATTGTTGTAACCCGCCAAGACGGTTCAGAAACGCGGCGCCGCGGCAAACACGCAAAATTTTTTGGACTAGCACGCCGTCCACTTAGCTTGTCCAGTTCTCGGGAGATACAACTAAAACTTGATGCATGCTAATATCCTATTATGATTCTGTCGTCGTCATCAATCCAGCACAAGAATCTGAAATTCAGCCAAAAAAAAAAAAAAAAATGGAACAAGTACACAAGAAGCTCGTCAGGTGTGAGCATTCAGAACTGGACGTAGGTACTCATGGCCACGGAGCATTGACAAATTGTGACTTCCTAAACTTACAATTTGATTGTCGGACCTCACGTTACCATTTTATTTTATTTTATTGAAGAAAGTCCAAACGCAATTTGATCAGCTATGCTCGCGTTTTCTAACCATGGTCCAACGTCCAAACTGTTTTAGGCCGAGGCTCGTGAACTGGCCAGATGTTTATGATAGTTCAAACTCTTGCCAACTGACCACTCATGAACTGGCCAGATGTTTATGATATATGACCAGCTGACCACTGCAAATTCAACAGGGAAAAGAAAAAGAGGAAAATAAAGTTGACTGGAAACGTAGAGCGCGCCAAGGCGTCGAGCTCGTGAAGGCGTTCGTTGCCGTACGAGACTTACAAGTCGTGGGAATTTTTTTATTAATAAACGAATTTTTCATTCATTTAATAAAAATAATATACCGATTCTAAAATTTACGAAACTAACCGCCCTATCGTCTATTCAAAGGGCGACAAGGGTGTCATATAGGCAAATATGGGCCCAGTCGCCCTATGGGAGGGCGAGAAGCCCTTGTCGCCCATGCAAGGGGCGACTGTGGCCCATGCAAGGGGCGACTAGGATCGATCCCCCTTTTCTTTTTCCCGATTTTCTCCATCTCCACAATATAGTCTACCAAATTCTTGATTAAAAATACTTTTAGGCTTTTAAAAAATATGCCTATTTTTTTTTATCATAGACCATTTCTGGTAGAAACCATTTGAGTTTGGTGGAGTCCAAAGTGTAAAGTAAATTTTGAACTAAAACTCTACGAAATGGGTTGGTTGATAACCACTTATTGAATTTTTAGAGCACCTTCAACTTTCACAAAAATTCCCACAAAATAACCAATACTGTTTAATGAACTTCCTTGACATTTATAATATTTTGGGAATTTTTGTGAAAGTTTACGGTGCTCTAAAAATTCAATAAGTGATTAACAACCAGCCCATTTCGTAGATTTTTAGTTTGAAATTTACTTTACATTTTGGACTCCACCAAGCTCAAATGGCTTCTACAATAAATGTTCTATCAGCAAAAAAATAGGCACAATTTCTAGAAGCCTAAAAGTATTTTTAATCGAGAATTTGGTAGACTATATTGTGGAGGTGGAGAAAATCGGAAAAAAGAAAAGGGGGATGGATCCTAGTCGCCCCTTGCATGGGCGACAGGTGTCCAGTCGCCCCTTGCATGGGCGACAAGGGCTCCTCGCCCTCCCATAGGGTGAATGAGCCCACATTTGTCTACGTGGCACCCTTGTCGCGACGGTTAGTTTCGTAAATTTTAGAATCGGTCGATTATTTTTATTAAATGAATAAAAAATTCGTTTATTAACAAAAAAAAATTCCAAGTCGTGGCCTAGTTGATCAGCCCAGGTCCATGACTTGGCGACGATAATGCTGGGCTAGTGGTGGACTCTTCGCCCAGCCCAATGATAAAACGAGCCCAACCAGCACCAGAGCGAGAAGGCCCGATCAGCCTGCAAACGCCGCCACCACCACGCACTGGCACACGAGACAACCGCTTCGCTCTCCCAGTTTCTCTCCGTCATGCCCACGCTTCCTTCTCCTCCAAGCCCCGCACCCAGCTCGCGGCCTCCGCCTCCCCCTGCTCCAGGTACGCGGCGGCGCTCCTCTACTTCCTCGTGACATTCTCCATTCCCCATAGTACGGTTCTTGCGCTTATCACCTCTCCGATTGCCCAGCAGGCGCGCGGGTTGGCGGGATGGCGCCGACCAGGCTCGCCGACGGGGGCGGGGAGCTCCACGGCAGGGAGGCCGACAGGATCGAGGAGGAGGAGGACTGCTTCGTGCCCGTAGACAAGTGTACGTCGCACCAATTCCGTCCCCCTCTAGTCTTATCTCTCGCATTACTTGTTCGTGCTTGTGAGCGCGCACGCGTTGCCTCCCGGCCACCATGTTCGATGTCAAAATCTCCGACCACGGCGGATCGCTCCTGCATGCTTGCGGTGTCCCGCCCGTGAATTTTGGTTCTGGTGTCGTGCGGTTCTATCGGAATCGGTGTTGTTAGGAAGCATGGTTGATGCGATTCGAGGTTGGTCTCGACATTTGGTTGGGTTTTTATGGCGTGCGCTTGTTGTTTGCACCTTTTCTGTTTCCACCAAAAATTTAGAGCGGTTTATGAGATTGGAGCAGTGTTGTTTCATGGCCCAAAGCTCCGGGTTTTCAGTCATGTCCACTTTTGATCTTAGTCCATCATTCTAATTGGCGTGTTGGACTGCTGTTTTTGGGCGGATTGATCTGAATTCACCCTTAATTTGAGCTATCATGCGTTTAATATGTCATAGTAATCAGAAAACATTAGTGGGTTTGGAGGTAGCTCGTTAAATTATGTCGATTTTGTTAGTTCATTACCAGTTAAGAAGTTGATTTTGCACACTTCCAGCACAGTTTTGTTAGTTTGGTTCCATTTTTATGTGGTCTCTTTGTATGGAATACTAGCCCAGTGTGTTGTGTCTCTTTGCGGAGATTGCCGGAATTAGAAGCTCAGACTAATCAACAGTCTCTTGGCCACAGCTCATGGCTAATTGTGATGCTACCAGGACCTATAAAATTGGTACATCTAACCAGTGATATACTGAGATTCTAAGATATACAGATCCCTGTTACAATAACAATACAATCTGACAAGCAACATCACCTTAGGCACCCAGTGTTAATGTACGCTGAAATATTACCAGAACATGGAGCTAAGTGAAGTCATTACATGTGTGGTCAGCACAACCAACCAACACATCAGCTGTGGTCAGCTAGTGAAGTCATACAAGTGTGGTCAGCACAATCCGATTATTGTGGCTCATTAAACTATGCAGACGACTGATGTATTGGTTGAGGTTTCTCATTTCAAGTCCAGCAGTCTACCTATATCCAGTAGAATTTGAAATGCTTATATGGCAGATAACTGCATATAGTCCACAGTGTTATTTTCCAAATGATTGAAAAAATTTAAGGAAAGAAATTGTGTTTAAAGATCTCAAAGATGATACTCTCCATGAGGAATGGGAATCTACCGAGGAGATGCAGCTATGGAGCATGGCAGGGGCACGAGGTATCTCATATCTCACTGCCCAGGTAGTGGAGGAGGCCTAAACACCTAGGTCGAGGTCGTTTTAATGTAAAAATGAGCGCGAATGTAATCTAAAGAGAACTGGGCGTGTGGGTGTGTTGTAAGGATTCTTTACCTTCTTTTTCTTCTTCAATATAATGATACACAACTCTCCTTCATGTTCGAGAAAAAAAATATTAAGGCCTAGAACAAGCATGAGTAAGCAATAGTCAAGAGGTCCTTCAAGCACACTGATGATAGTTCATGAAATGAACAGACGTTTTGACTTTTAATGTCGTCAATGGACTACTTTGAATCTTTGATAATTAGTTGCAGCTGTAGAGCCATAGTTTACACAGTGCAAACAATCAACCTGAATTGTCTGGTGTCATCAACATCATATATACTCCCTCTAGGAAGTGACTAAAATGATGGGAATTCATGACCTGAACATACATTTGAGTTAAAATATCATCCGTGCACTATTTTGATAATTACTTGCGGTTGTAGAGCCATACTTTGCCCAGTGCAGACAGTCAACCTTAATTTTCTGGTATCACCAACATCATATATACTCACTCTGGTTTTCTCTATTATGACGTTGGTTAGTTCGAGGGAGTTTGCGAAGGCGCTCACAGCGCGATGGCAAAGTCCATCGGCTGTGAAGCTGCCCACCTGGGATCAAATCCTGGGTGCCGCATGCATGGTAGAATAAAAACGTGCCTGCCTCCCTGTGCTGCAGCTGCAGTTGACCCCCATGTGTTGGTGTGGGTCCCGCGCTGGCCAGGCTTCGGTGGGTCCCTCCTTAATACAATGTCAGTGAGGAGGTCTTCCTCACTGATCGAGTTTTTTTTTAGTTCGAGGGAGTTCTACAGTTTACCCAGCAGAAATGAAAATCTCCAGAGAGGGAGTACTATAGTTTCCTAATGTGGAAATTTCAACAACAGAAAGATTGAGACTTCCTTGTTTAAAGCGAACACATGAACTGTATTCCCCATTTGTTATTCTAGCATTTTGAATTAGGGTTCTCGTCATGACTCCAGAACTCAAGCTAATCTATTGTGCTTATGCTTCTGTCATGTTTTCTGCACAGTGATCTCTCAAGGGATAAACATAGGAGATGTGAAGAAGCTGCAGGATGTGGGGATCTTCACCTGCAATGGCCTTATAGTACATAGCAAGAAGGTTCTGAGCTTTGTGTCCCAAATGTTCATTTCAACTTTCTAGAACTTTTGTTTGCATGGCGTGCTTAAGTTCACCTTTTTTTTTTTTTTTTTTTTGCTTTCAAATGTTCAATTTCTCAACATATGGTTGTTTTGATGCATCTAGCAGAGCCTTCAAGAAATTATGGATTTATCCGAAGCAAAGGTTGAGAAGATATACCAGGCTGCTAAATACCTTCTGGTTTGAACCTCTTTTATCACTGATTGTGATGTGAAATTATGGATTTCTTGCTTTCAAGTGTTGGTTGACTAATGAATCCTCTTTGAAGTCTATTGCTCCAATAACCACAAGAAGCCAGGTCGCTGCTTCATTTGCTTCCACAGTTGCAGAAGCTGTCCCACGCCCCCTGCCCACTGCTATTTTGGAAAACCTTGAACCTTTTGCACAGTAGGTTCCCCTTCTCTCCTAATTTCATTTCTGAAACTCCACTTTCAAAAGCCTAATAAAAAAAATATATGAGCTGCAGGCTCGTGAGATTGATAGGGCAAGATTTCTACAGTGATGTGGGCATCACAAAAGGGGAGATAAAGGTTGGCTGTGACGACAACTGCGGCATAGTTGTTGTTGTTCTTACTAACCTCACTAGGTGCGGCTACTTAATGATGATTTAAGTTTCTTATGGTTTTGCTGAAATGTGCCTATGTTTATGATTGTTGTCTAGCTGTAATGATGAGTGCTATTTTGTTCCAGTTTTAGTCTTGTGTTGACCTGTGTATATAATTTGATCGGTTTATTTTGTTTTAGATATGGGGATAAATGAAAAAGAATTTGCTAAGATGCTGAGGATTAAGGAGAAAGTTATGTTCCCGCTGCTTCAGTTTCTGGAGAAAGAAATGTTTCTGAAAAGACAAAATATGAAGGTACATTTCTTATCATCCAAAATAATATATCATAATGTTCTTTGTTTGTGAAATATCAGTGTATAAGAGACTATAACATATAAACAGTTTTAATGGTGCATTAAGCACGTGCACTTTTCCATTAGCTATGC
Source organism: Eragrostis curvula (assembly GCA_007726485.1). NCBI lineage: Eukaryota > Viridiplantae > Streptophyta > Magnoliopsida > Poales > Poaceae > Eragrostis > Eragrostis curvula. Next base: position 52,614,881 of record CM017440.1, on the reverse strand, counting down.
GATTGCAGTTTGCTTGCTTCCTATATTGCTGCAACACTACACACAATCCATTTCGAGATTGAACGTCTCTTGAAAAAGAAGCTTGTCCTCTTAATTCTATTTATTTTATGGGAAGTTGTATATTCCTCTACCATGGGCTACGGCACTACCGGAGGGTGGACTTGAGGCGATGGATCTATGGATTAATCCTACTCTAATCCATCAATTATTCCTATGTTATATAGCTTTGGTCTTGTATCTGTGACTGCAGAAAGCACAAGTAAATGTTGATGCTACCCTGGCAACATATGCTTCTCACAATTGTCAGAATTTCGAAGAGAAGAAAAATGATACCATGAGTATGCTTCCCGGGCCCTACTGTTGCTTGGACTACTCGCAGGTTACTCTCATAAACTTGAGTTTAATACATGGAAACCAGGCAGATATAGTAACATTCATGGCCATGATTTTTTTTCCTCCAACAGTCATATGAATTGCTATTTCTTTATATTTTACCAAGCAAATGAAACCTCTATTTGGTCTGCAAACACATTTATGTGTACTTCGGATGTAGCTGGGCTTACGCGCTCTAGTTGACAATACGTATGTCCTTATGAAATACAGATATGCGATGTCACACGATATCGCTTGTATCGAATGAAGGAAGCAGTAAAAGATAAGCTTGAGTGTGGAGATACACTGCAAGATAACATCGAGGAGTATATATGTCGCATTTGTAAAAAAAGGTACCAGGTTCTCTTTTAGTTCTCACCGGATACAGATTGAGAATCTTAAAATCATTATCTGTTGGCTTGCAGTTATTCAGCCTTTGATGCTATGCATCTTATCAACAAGGGTGGTGACACATTTTGCTGCAAAATTTGCAATGGTGAATTAGTTGCACGGATAGATTTGGATGGCTCAAGAAAAGAAAGGCGCAAAAAATTTGAAGATATGGCAGAAAGAATGCATGTATGGTCTTTACACCCCATTTATAATCCTTCATGTGCATGTTTTTTATTCACTATTCATAAGAATATTTTCTCTAAACATGCTTATTTTGTTTAGGCATCAGGCCAAAAGATAAGTTGTGCTGAATTGGTTGTTTTTCTTATGCCTGAACTGCTACCATTTTGTTAGGGATCTATCACACCTTTTTTTTGTGAACACAAAATGTTTGCATTCTTTCTTCCTGGGATTTGTTTTCTCAAGATGATGCCTAAACTTGCTACAATGAATATCCTGCATAAATACTTGAGACATCAAAATAATGTATGGGCCTCCTTGCAGATCATGTCGTATTAGTTAGTAAACTGTAGTAATTAGTCATGTTTTGCTTAGCATCAACAAGGAATCATGAAAAGTTGGCCATGAGCTTCATAATAAATAGTGTCATCCACGCGATAATAGTATTTTGTCAATTTACAAATGTAGTACCTGTAGTTTGCATTTATATCAGGTCATCTGGTTAATGTTCAACCGAATAGTCTTGCAGTTTCAGTTCTATGATCAATAAGCACCATTGTACTGCATTGTACGCACTCCAAATGTTATAATGGTTATGAACTTATTGATAATCTTGTAAAATGTTATCTTATATTGTTTGTCCTATTTTCTAAATGTTATCCCACATGTATGAATGCAGGAACAGCTGAAACCACTACAAATACAACTTGACAGATTAAAAGATCTACCTGTACCCGAGTTTGGGACTCTAGAAGAATGGAGGCAAAATGATCATATATCTACTCCATTTCTTACTCAAACCACGGTAGAATCATTTTATCTTTGTTACATTACAATAAACTCTATTTAAGTAACACATATATTGTTAGCCAAATCAGTGTAATCCTATTGTTAGTGTGAATGCAAGCTGATGTCGGCTGCATCTTTTGTCAGTGCCTTATAAAGCAAGTTTCTCTTCTGGGAAAGCAGCAGCAGCAGTAGCTGAGTAGTAGCCTGCTGTCTAATAGCTAGTGCAAGTTGCATTTAATAGTTTAGCTTAGAAGCAACAAGCACATACCTGGATGTTGACATGCTGGACATTTTATTCATTTTGTATTATTTATCAGACATATGTTTGAGTAACTTAACCATTTATTTTCCAGGTTGAATTATCAAACCCTTTTGCAGAAGAAGATGGTGCTCAATCTAGCTCAAATTTCCAGGGGTCTAAGGTCCTGCCAACATGGATTATAAGAAAAGGCATGGCTCTTGAAAAGGCAGAAAAAGGAAAACAAGGATCCAATAATGATGAGACTGATAGGCAGGTTGGAGTGAAGTCAAAACGTGGCGATGGTGATTATGGGGATGATGGTGCTAGCATACGCCGGAGGATTTAGTGTCCAGCAAAGAGGTGTTGTCTGAATGTCTGGGACTTTTGACTGCTGTAGTCAGGCTGCTCATTAGATTTTTTCCTTTGTTAGTGCATGACATGCTCTGTTCAGTAATACTGTGCAACAATGAGAGATAGGCAGTGCAGGGTTCTTGTGAAGTTTATGACCCGTCGAGGAGCATTCTTCCTGCGCCGGTGAATGATAGTTTTGTACCATCCCTTTGTATATAATAACACAGTGCAAGTGAGTAGTTGTAATGGTCAAATAGGAAGGGTATCCATACAAATGTAAGCATGATTAGAGGTATACATTACAATTTGTTGGTGATAACATTTCTACTTATCTGGCACAACTCAACATGATTGAATAAAATGGGAGGATAATAGCCCAATCAAAGTGTTATATGTCCACTTCAAGTATTATTTTATTTTGTTCCTCTGTTCGTGCAATAAGCAGGTCGCTGTATGCTTAAATCCTCTTGTTTACACTTAGCTCGCATGCGTCTCTAATTCGTGGCACGCTTGTCGGATTGCCGCCCTGCAACATTGCATACTGACATATGTGTGGTATATGAAGATCTAGGTCTCCACGGGGATTCGTTTGTTGTTGACCAAACATCTCATGACCTGCCCAGTGAATTCTCTTCGGACTTTACAATTACCTGAACATGAAAGATTCAGGTGGAAAGAGTTTGTGACAGCCTGCTCAAATTAAATCTGCTAGTTGTTCGTTTCAAAAAAAATAAAAAAAATCAGCTAGTTGTTTCTCTTCTTCAGCTCTCGAAATATATTGCACATCTCTCTCACGGAAAAATAGCTGATGCACTTCTCAAATTTTTCATATTAAAACAAATGAATCTTTCACATATTGAAAATTTATGAAATAATGTTTGGAACGTTTTGAGTTTCACATGAACCCATTCAACTGGTTCACATAACGATTCGTTACAATATACTGTATATTGTCAAACTGAATCACAGAACCCAGATGCTGTTTCAGTTTAACCCACACAGACAGAGCAACATAACTGAAGTAACACAAGGAATCAATGGATGATGACAAATTGGTCTTCTCCTTCATCTCCATCCTTGGAACGCGCCTCTTCCTCATCCAGCAGGCGTTGCTCCTCCTCGGATGGCAGCGCGAATAGGCAGACCGGGCAGCGGCGGTCAACAAGCAGCCACTCGAAGATGCACGTCTGATGGAAGGAGTGGTAGCACGGCGTCATCCTAAACTGTTGGCCCATCTCCAAGTCCTCGCGGCATACAAAACAACCATGCTTCGTCCTCGTTTGAGTCGTCTGGCACCAGGTAGGCACGTGGAGGTTCAAGATGGCCTTCTTGGACGCCGGGACGACGTCCTCCTCCTCATCGTCATCGTCTTCGTCGTAATCGCGCATGTCTATGTCAGCGATGAGAGACGCAGCATACATGTCTAGTATGTGTGCCTGCCTCTCTTTAGGTGACATTCGCTGCCACAAATCATCCATCTGTGTAGGCTTCTCGGTGGATCGGAGGCAGACGGCAGAGAAGCTAGAAGAGTCAGGCGGTGGAGCGAAACGGCGGAGACGGCGATCCGGCCAGAAAGCACCAAGCGACCCTGACGGAGGAGGCAAAACGTATGACGGCGGCTGCAGCACCGAGATCAGGCGATGGCGATGGTTGCTGGATTGGAACGCAGGGAGGATTGATGGCAGGCAACGGATGAAGGTCTGGATTTATGGAGCAGCCGAGCCAGTCAGGCACTACGCGAGTCCGACTCCGACTTCCATACTCTGCTTTGGCGCTACGCGATGCCCGGAAATCTGCGTCGCATTGATCTTCCGATTCCCAGACGGACCCGAAACGGCCACGAGAGATCTGAACAGATTAAAACTGTTATTTTGTTTTTGTTAATCTTCAGAGCCAACCAAAAGAACTTGACTGCAATTTTTTCTTTCTCAGTTAAAATCACGGCACTTTTTCTCTGATTCACCTAGAAGTTGCACGTTTTGACATACATAACACAGTCATCTGGTTCATATCGAATTTACATATTTACACATAAGTATTCTGAACTTATGCCGCCATTGTCTTACATTTTCCCCCATAGGATATACTTGCTAGTTACTACCCAGAATAATATAAAAATTAACTCTTTTCAACTAGGTAAAACCTTTCTAAATCATGAAATATTTTTACATAAACAGGACATCCTTTCTATGAAAAGGTCACGGTTACACTACCTCTAGTGACAAAAAAAAAAGAGTAAAATGCACTCCAAATCCTTAAACTATTGGCAGATGGTCATCTAGGTCCATAAACTCTTAAAGTGTTCATCTAGATCCTTAAACTATTTTTAAATAGATATTTAGGTCCACAAACTCTTAAATGACCATATGAGTTCACAAACTATTTATGTTGCATCAATTAAGTCCATTTTACAGAGACAGACAGAAACATCCAACCTAGACATGACGACGTGGAGACGGATGGCATGTAGGTCCTTCAATTTTTTTTCCCACCATCACACTCCGTTGCTGTAAGTACGTACCCATCGCTCGCACTGTCATATGTGACCGTGGAGTCATCTATACGAGACTGACTATTTCTATGAGCCAAGAAAGGAAGAGAGTGATCCTACTTTTATAAGCGACCTCACGCCAAGAAGACATGTTGGAGGCAAGTGCATCAACAGTGATGTCGCTACCCCTTCGGAGTAATGTTGCAGTGGGAATCTCAATACCTGATCCCTTGCATCGTCAATCGTGATGGATACTTCGACGATGTGTGATGATAATATATAGCTGCTTCAAGCGAGGGTGAGATGCTAGTAAAGAAAAAGAAGTTAAAAGCTTATATGCTTAATATGTCTTTTAAATGTTAAGAGTTCGTGGACTTGATTGACACAACATAAATAGTTTATAGACCTATGCCATTGCTAAAGAGTTTGTGGACCTAAATGACCATCCAAAAATATTTTAAAGACCTAGGTGGGCACTTTGAGAGTTCATATACCTGGATGACCATCGACTAATAATTTAAGAACCTGTGGTGCATTTTACTCAAAGAATAGTAAATATTTAGAATAATGTACGAAGCAAAAAGCAAGAGGAAAAAAATGTTGCTCTATTTTTAGACGAAGCAACCGGGGCGAAGAGCCCTTCTGAACAACTAAATTATCGACCCGAAGGTCCGGATTTCCAGAGGCAGCAAAATGTACATAGTGTAAGTACAAGGATCCGACAGAAAAGGGGAAAGATACATCCGTGGTCGCTACATAACACCAACAAGGCGGGAGAGAGCGGGGAGACCCAACAGGGAGCGCGACAGAGCCACAACTTCAGATGGTCATGCATCATGCGACACATCTCGTCTGGAGGGGTATTGGCATGGTCGAAAATCATTTGGTTTTTGGTTTCCAAAGGATCCATAGGATCAGTAGCGTCGCAGTGTAGACCGGGGAATAGAAGCGCACATCGTCCGGCGTAGAGCTCGCACAAGATCGCCGATGTCTGTTGGCGGGGAGTGGAGCTTGGGCCACATCTAATGGAGGCGGGGGGCACCCACAAACAGGTGATGAAGGTCTTCGTTTGCATCAGAACAGAACGGCATCAAGCAGTATCGAGAAGGCCCAAGTCGTGGAGGAATGATCGCGTCCGTGTCTTGCCGTGCCAAAGGATCCAGAAGAAGATGCTGACCTTGATGGGGGCGAAGTTGTCCCAGTTGACGGCATGGTGTGATAGGGTCCGGCCGGAGAAGGTGAGCATGCGGTACACTGCACCCGTGGAAAAGGACTGTTGGGTCCCCAGGCAAGCACCCGGGAGCTAGGGCCGTCCCGGAGCATGTCGTCAGAGAGAGAGGCGTGGAGGAAGGCGATGAGCTCCGAGGAGGCCGCACCGGTCAGCCACAGTTGCAGAGGCAGCTGTGAAACGGCGCCTTTGACCCACGACGTCCCGTATAGTGGAGGAGGCGTCGATGGCATGGGAGTAAAACCCTGGGAGCGCAGTTGAGAGCGGCCCAAGGAATGTCCAGTTGTTGTGCCAGAACGACACATCTCTGTGTCTGAGCCCATCACCGTCAATCTGCGGTACAAGGGAATCAAGGACGCATGGTGTCCCAATAGGGTGTCGCGCAACAACATGGCTCTCGTCGTACCAGAACCGAAGGCCCAGGGATTGGGATTGTTGCGCCCGGTGAGTAGCTTGTGGACGTTCCTCAGCAAATGTTAAATGTTGCTCTATTGATGTGTTTCCATCTATTGATAGCAGATCTAGCCAATTCGGACACCAAACCTCTCAGATCTAGCATGGAATGGCCAGATCGAGTTGCTGCCGACGCCAATACCGCGACCCTCCAGTCCCCCAGAACTAGGGAAGAGAAGAATGGTCGGATGAGAACGAGGGATAGATGTGTTAATTTTTATTCACTCCTACCTTGGCTGGGCGCTAAAGGAAGTGGCGCCCATCATGACAACTCAGTAACATGGCACGTTCCCTAGTGCTGATGTGGTATAAGTGAGGTCATGTGATGCGACACTCATAGATAGATACTAAGCGCGAAGTAACTTGACGTTTAGAAAAGATCCATTTCTAGAGACGTTTTTCTCAGGAGTCAGAATGTGAATAACTTTTTCCAAAGAACTATTTGTTAAAATTTCACTTCCCATGCTGGCCGTAATGCCTTTTCTTTTCTTTTCTTTTTTTAAAAAAAAGCGAATCCGGTTCGAGCCGAACATCGAGAGCTCACACGGTCACGGAGACAGGCACGGTCGCACGAGTCGAGCCCACGAGCCCAACAAACCAAACGGTCGCCTCGGCACCGTTTCAAACAGAGGAAGAGGGAAGAAAACAGAGGAAGAGGGAAGGAACGGCAACATCGCTCGTTCCCCCACCCGGACCGCCCCGCCCCTCCCCGCTCCGCCGCCCTCCTCCTCTCCAGCTTCGTCTTCGGGTGAGAAAGGGAGCCATGGCGCGCGTACCCGGCGACACCGACGCGGCGAGCAGGAGGCTCTGCACCCGTTGGACTGTATCGACCCGTCGGCCGCAGCAGCAGCCGCCGCCCCGCGCGATTCCCTCCCCCCGGAGGCAGCCGCCTGCCCCGACTACGGCCGAGACTTCCTCGCCGCGCACGGCGCTTCGGTCACGCGTGGCGGCCACGCTCCCCCAAGTTCCCGGTGAGGGCCTGCCGATGCCCTGTGCGCCTGCTGCTCGCCGTAGGGTTCTTGCCCCGCCGCCATGTCCACGGCAAGAAGCTGTGGCTTCTGCGGCGACGTTGCAGCCGCGGCAACAGAACCGGTCGGAGGCAGTGGCGGCGCGAGCGCAGCATCCGACGAGGGATTACCTGGCGAAGGGGCCAAAGGAGGGGAGCGAGCTGTTCCAAGAGGACCAAGACTCCAAGGACCATTCGCTCCAGAAGGGGTAGAATTTCTCTCTTCCTCCTCTTCTTTTAGGAGATGTTGGTCTGCAGTTGTTTCCTGCAGACGAAATTCTTGAATTCGAGATCGATCTTGACGAAATTCCTATATGGCATCCTTTTGAATTGTGATAATGCTGTCATTCGTGCCCCGCCCCTGTTATCTTTTGATTTCAATTGCCATGTGTACCAAACTTAGTCAAGCTGCGTTTAGGTATTGGGGAATGGCATGGCATGGGCTGAATTTAGGTTCTTTTGTCTTTCCTGATTTACATTATTGCATCTTTTTTTATGAAGGTGAACGAATAGCATAGTGTTATTCAGATGTGAATTGATTTTTTCCTTTTGGTAGCACTGTATCATTGTTCATGCCCTGTGGAGGCGCTTTGATGCCTTTCCTTCAGTTATGAGTTCATCAGGCTGACTGTGGTAGTGTGATTTCACGCCGCATATGATTGGCAATTTTTAGAACTTGAGATCGACCTTGATGGAATAACAGGGGATTAAACATACAACGTCATTTAGGTAGCATTATATATCATTGTTCGTGTCCTGTGGTGGCAATCATGCCTTTTTGCTCCAGTTATGAGTTTCTTAAGCACCGTTGAAGGTGGTAGTGCTTATGATTGGAAATTTTCATAATTTGAGGTTAATAACGATGGAATTTGCAGGAATTAAACATAGGTTGCATCCTTTTGAAGTATATAGTGCTGACAACAATTGTATCCTGTTTTTACGTGATTTCAGTTACCTAGATACGCCAACTTCGGTGGAGACCCGGAGCCTATTTTGCCAGCTTCAGCAGCAAGAGGTTGAGGTGTTGCAACCGCTGCAGCAGGTGCACGTGGAGGGGGATCAAGCGGCCGCAGGGCACAAGAGGCGTCGAATCGGGTCAGTCTCTGCATATTTTTCTCTTCTGTTGGAGATTTGGGCTGAAATTTAGGTTAATGGAGGGCACCATGTTGCTGGATGACAGGTCGTTG
>CM017440.1:52386202-52606090 GCA_007726485.1 Eragrostis curvula | reverse complement strand
AACTTCCGCCAGAAAAACTATCTGGACTCAAAAATCACTCAATGTCGGATGTTCCGACAGTCGTCGGAACTTCCGTGAAACTTGGTTCTTTTTGGTTTTGAACTGAATTTTTGTGGTTCACTCCTCTAGATTTTGGTTTGTAGCTAGGTTGTAGGTACTTGTGCACTAGAAACATGTATGTAAGAATCATTCCACCCCTCTTGATAGTTCGGCATACCTGACTCATTTTAGAGATTTTAATCAAGCACACTTGAGCCTATCGAAATACTAATCTTGCTTCTTTTCTTTCCTTTCAGTTTGAGGGGTTAAACTATCTTACAAGAGTACTTCTTCTTCACAAATTTCCTGTCCATATACTTCAACAGAAAACATTAGTCCTTTAATCTTTTGTCATTAATCATCAAAACCACAAGGGAGGCCTAGATGCACTTTCAATCTCCCCCTTTTTGGTGATTGATGACAACATGATTAAAGCTTACAAATGAGTAAGTAAATGCAACAAGATATAGATTGAGCTCCCCCTAAAGATATGCATACTTTTTCAAGAAAGAACAAAAAAACTTGGAAGAGCTCCTCCTATATCTTTAGCAATGGGGGTGCCTAAACAAGTGAAACAATGAGTAACATAACAAAAAGTGAGTGTGATCAATAAGTGAGCATAAAAGCGACATCATAGATAAATCACACCAATACAAGAGCATCGAGAACAAATATCACTTAGTCTTAAACAAGCACCACACGACATAAAACATAGTCTTATTACAATAAAGGTTTTGCAAAAGAAGTTCACACATAACACAAGGTTTCCACAAGTTCAACAACTAAGATAAAAAAAAGACAGTCTTCAATCACACTCCCCCTAAATTCTCTCCCCCTTTGGCATCAAGGCACCAAAAAGGAACGGAAAGAAGGAGAAAATAGAAAGAGTGTGAATCACTCGGAGTCTTCATTTGGAGTAGCCTCGGAGTCTTCACCTTCAGGCTCATCTTCATGTATTTCACCCTCATGTGGAGCATAAGCATGGGAAGAACTAGCCTCAGCTGCAGCATAGTATGCCCTGTGAGCTTCTTCATATTCTGCCATAGGATTGACATACACGGGCGGTGCATCATCAACATCAGAACTGTCAGAGGAGCAAGCTACACCCTGAGCACGGCAGAGACTTAGTGTGACGAGTGTTCTTCTGAATCCTTTTCTTATTGTCATGGATCTCAACAGCATTTGCACGACACACATTAAATATCCCCTTGAGAAAGAAAGAATGGTGTCGGATACAGTTTCTGGCTTGGGTGGACGGTTGGGCTGTGCTGAATAAGAGGGACCAGCTGCTGCAGATGATGATTGATCAAGTGTAAGTTCCTTTGGTTTCTTGTAGGGCTTGACTTGAAGTGGCCTATGCTTGCATTCTTTCTCAAATACCATGCCAGTTACTTTCTTAATCATGTACATAATATATGGAGCATATGGAAAACTCCTCCTCACATCCATGGATGCCTTCCAAATCTCATCAAGTATCATGCCCATCACATAGAAGTCATCGGCATCTGCAGTCATATAGTAGAGAATGGTTCTTGACAGTCCAAAGAGTGAAGTGTGATCACCTTCTTTAGGCACAAGAGTTTTTCTCATCATCCGGTTAAGAACAAAGAAGAAAGGTTTGAGACCAAAGGTGGTTCCTGGATTTGCATTTCTTCCATAGTACATAGATTTTAGGTCATCACCTTCTATGGAAAGCTCATTGGTGATATCAGTCCTTTTAGCATCCTCTCTTCCAAACTTGAAGAGAGCGGCAAAGTCCTTAGGGGTGATAGAGAAGTGCTGCCCTTGAGTCATCCAATGAATACGTCCATTCTTCTCAGGTGAGATCCAAAGAGTAGAGTAAAACTGACAAATCACTTCTTCATTCCAATCATAGGTGAACTTCATCAAGTCATACACATGCTTTGCCTTACATGCAGCAATAATCTCATTGAACACTGAATTGTTCTTCTCCTCCATGTACTTCCAATCAATATATTGCATCTCGGAGACAATGTTCTTGTTGGGGTGCCTGATCACAAAAGACACATAGTAGTCCTGCTGAAACCAAGTATGAAAGCGTTCATCAGTTGTTGACCTTTCACCCACTTCTCTTGGATCACGAAGTCTGCCTTCTCTGAGATTCTGAGGATACTTCTTGTAATCTGCCCCATGATGATATGGATCATCTTCAGGAGCATGAATCCTGACCCTGATGAGTTCTCCCTGCTCATTGCCAGCTTCTTGGTCCATTTCAGCATCTTGAGAAGTGCCCACATTTTTGTTCTTGTAAACACGAGGTGCTCTTGATGTGGGCATGGTGGTTCCACGCGGTACATTCATTGTTCTAGCTGAGTCTCCAATGCGGATGCCTGACCGACCTGCAGTCTGCTTGCGCACCGCAGGACGCTTCCTTGGAATGTTCTCACCATCACTACCACTCCCAGAATCTGAAGCTTCAACATAGCTTTGCCCTTTGCGATTGGCTGCTCTCTTCTGCCTCTGCCTCTCTGACATCTTTTACCCTTTCAATCAACAGATATTGAACAAGATAAGCAACAAGATCAATGTGTAGAGTGAATGCTGATACGGATGGGGTCCCGATCTTCACGACGTAGGATCAAGAACAAGATAACTAGCTTCAAAGAAGCCAAGATAACTAGCTGCAAGCAGCCGGGGTAATAGTGCAACCTGACGAAATCAACCCGAAGCCAACAACCGTCTCAATACGGCCACCTGAATCGAGGATTCGCCCAACCACACTCTAAGCTTACCAACCCACGCAACCTGCACTCAAAGGAGCAGGAGCACAAGATGGGTGACGTCGAACGTCCACTTCTGCAATCCCACAAGGAAATCACAAGAGCAAAGGGGTAGAGAACTCTCTCTGAAATTTGATAGCAAACTGCTAATCAAGGGGAATTGTATTATGATTATCCAGCCTCCGAATAGCTTAGATACATGGTTTATTTATACTAGGAACAAGTCTCCTAGTTAGGTGTGGAAGGTTCACGAGTTTCCTCTAAGTAAAAGCTAGATGAAAGGTCACAATGTGGGAATCCCGTGCAGTCTCGCGTGACCTTCGGCCTCCCTGGCAGCCTTCACTTAAATGAGCATAAATCCTTATTGGGAAGTCGAAACGACGAGCCGTTTGTTGGAGCTGAAAGTAAACTTGATTGTCTTTCCATCCATGTCCCTTATGCTCAATGAAGCTGAACGGTTTGGTGCGCGTGAGCCTCACAACATGACTCTGATGTCAGCAAGCAGTGAATCTGTTCAGCTTCTGTGTATCTCGTTGTCTCCCCTGTGTGATCCTTCTTCTTTAGTCCAGTGGCTCCTCCATTGTGTGTACACCTAAGAACAACAAATGTTGAACATTTAGGTAGTATAAAGTTCTCATTTAAATTTGGGTTAAATTCAGTAAGGAGTGAGTTCACCTCTTGTTGGAGCTTCTTTGCACGACTTCGTGTAATCGGTCCTTGGTTTGGTGTAGCTGGTTCATAGCTTGCTTTAGCTTGTTCTTGGTTCAGACCAGCTCCTATGTGACTTGGTTCACGGTTTACATTGCTAGTGTCGATGTCCTCATCATACCAATTGAAAAAGATTGCTCAGCGCTGCACAACAGCGGATGTTCCGACAACTGTCGGAAGTTCCGACGTCTGACGGAACTTCCGAGACCTGGCGGAACATCCGACACTTTGCAGTTCGGAGCAAAATTGCTCAATGTGCATACATCCACCACGGGAAACAAGAGATCTTCTAGGATATCAAAGACTAGTTACTAGAGAACTAATCTATCCAAAAAGATTCAACGGAAACCTCTTGTCTAAGGAGATCGGGCAAATTGCTCAAAAATACCTTTTCAAGGGATTGAAGAACATGAAGTTGAATCCAACGATATCCACGGAAGTTCCGACGCTTGGTGAAGCCCTTGCACCGATCCTCCGCGAAAATCCACGGTGAAAACCCAAAATCGCCTTGGGAGTGCTAGGTTTGGAGAGGAGATGAGAGAGGATGAAAAGATAAGAATGAAGGGGTAACTTCTCTTCACCCGGGGTTAAAACCCGCAGGCTGGCGGAAGTTCCGACAGCGTCGGATGTTCCGTCAATTGACGGATGTTCCGCGTCTGGCGGAAGTTCCGCTAGAAAGTTTCTGGAACTTCTAAAGAGAGGAAACGAACAGCGACGATGGATGTTCCGACGGATGTCGGATGTTCCGCCAGAGACAAGAATAGATGTTGAACTTAGAGGATTGTTTTCACTTGTGGATAGCCATCAAACAATCAAGGTGAACTATATCCACTTGTGTCACAATATGATCAAAAGATCAAGAAGCAAATCCCTTTAAAAACAAAAACACACACAAGTTTTGAAGAAATTTAGCTTTAAAGCAACTATCCTATACCACAAAGATGTCCAACAAGTCAATCCACATTACTAGAATCTATGATATTCAGCTCACTCTAAGTTCACAAAAGCGTTTCTCATCTAGTGGCTTGGTAAAAATATCGGCCAGCTGTTTGTCGGTTCTCACATACCCAATCTCATATCTCCTTGATAGCATGATCTCTCAAGAAGTGGTACCGGATGTCTATGCTTAGTTCTATTGTGATCAACGGGTTATTTGCTATGGCAATGGCACTCTCATTGTCACATAGGAGAGGAACTTTGTTCATATGTAACCAAAGTCCTTTAGAGTTTTCGCATCCAAAGTAATTGTGCACAACAAACCGGCTGCAACATACTCCGCTTCGGCGGTGGAAAGGGCAACGGAATTTTGTTTCTTGGATGACCATGACACTAGGGACCTACCCAAGAATTGGCAAGTCCCGGATGTTTTCCTATCCACCTTACATCCGGCGTAGTCGGCATCGGAATAGCCAACTAACTTGAATTTGGAGCCCTTTGGATACCAAAGCCCTAGGTTAGGTGTGTGAACCAAATATCGCAAGATTCTTTTAACGGCCACCATGTGGCTCTCCTTAGGAGCGGATTGAAATCTTGCACACAAGCACACACTAAGGCATAATATCGGGCCTAGATGCACAAAGATAAAGTAATGAACCAATCATAGAACGATATACCTTTTGATCCACGGGCACTCCTTTTGGATCAAGATCAAGATGTCCACTAGTTTGCATTGGGGTCTTGATGGGTTTGGTTTGTCCATGTCAAACTCTTGAGCATATCTTAGTGTACTTGGCTTGACATATGAACGTGCCTTCTGGAGTTGCTTGACTTGAAAACCTAGAAAGAACTTCAACTCCCCCATCATGAACATCTCAAACTTCTTGATCATGATCTTACTAAAAACTTCACAAAAATTCTTGGTTAGTAGAGCCAAATATATGTCATCGACATATACTTGGCACACAAAGATATCATTATCAATTTGCTTTGTAAAGAGCGTAGGATCAACTTTGCCAACAACAAATTGATTTTCAACAAGATATCCCTTAAGGCATTCATACCATGCTCTAGGTGCTTGTTTTAGCCCATAGAGCGCCTTATGGAGTTTGTAAACATGGTTAGGATACTTGGGTCTTCAACCCCGGTGGTTGCTCCACATACACTTCCTCACTAATTGGCCCATTGAGGAATGCACTTTTCACGTCCATTTGTTTGTAGCTTAAAACCATGGTGAGTAGCAAAGGCAAGTAATATACGAATTGACTCAAGCCTAGCTACGGGAGCAAAAGTTTCACCAAAATCCAAACCTTGCACTTGTGAATACCCTTGTGCAACAAGTCTTGCTTTGTTCTTGTCACAATACCATGCTCATCTTGTTTTATTGCGAAACACCCATTTGGTGCCCACAACATTTTGCTTTGGTCTCTCCACCAACTTCCACACTTTGTTTCTCTCAAATTGATTCAACTCCTCTTGCATGGCCATCACCCAATCCGGATCCTCGAGTGCATCTTCTACTCTAAGTGGCTCCATAGAAGACACAAAAGAGTAATGTTCACAAAAATTTGCAACTCGAGTTCTAGTAGTTACCCCTTTTTCAATGTCACCGATAATGTTCTCGACGGGGTGGTCTCTTTGTACACTTTGACGTACTCTTGGATGTGGCACTCTTTCTTCATTCTCTACTCCTTCTTCCTCTTCCTCATCTTGTACATCTCCACCACCACTTGAAGCTTGATCTTGGTTGTGATCTTGATCTTGGTCGTCACCTTGATCTTGAGCACTTCCTTGATCTTGCTCTTGTGTGGGCGGTGGAGTTCCATGGCGTGAGGATGAAGGTGGAGCTTGATCAACTTGAGGCTCTTGTGGTCGAATATCACCTATGACCATCCTTCCAATTGCCTCATGTGGAGGTTCTTCATTACCTATCACACTTGGATCAACTTGCTCTACTTCAGAGCCATTAGATTCATCAAATGTCACATCACGCGTGACCTCAACACAACCATTGGTTTTGTTGAAGACTCGGTATGCCAAGACATTTGATCCATATCCAAGCAAGAACCTTCATCGACCTTAGGAGCAAACTTTGAGGACTTGGGTTTCTTGTTAAGAATAAAGCATTTGCTCCCAAATACGCGAAAGTATGAGACATTAGGAACGTTACCGGTGAGTAGCTCAGAGGGTGTCTTTTGCAAGATTCGGTGGAGAAATAACCGGTTTGATGCATGGCATGCGGTGTTCACCGGCTTCGGTCCAAAAACGATCCGAAGTCTTGTACTCATCAAGCATTGTTCTTGCCATCTCAATGAGTGTGCGGTTCTTCCTCTCGGCTACCCCATTTTGTTGTGGAGTGTAGGGTGCTGAGAACTCATGCTTGATGCCTTCTTCATCAAGGAATTCTTCAACTTGAGTGTTCTTGAATTCACTTCCATTGTCACTCCTTATCTTTTGATCTTGACTTCATGTTCATTTTGAGCTCTTTTCACGAACTTCTTGATTATTCCTTGCACTTCACTTTTATCATGCAAAAAGTATACCCAAGTGAAACGAGAATAATCATCAATAATTACTAAGCCATATTTGTTACCACCAATGCTCAAGTAGGCTATTGGACCAAAAAGATCCATGTGTAGCATTTCCAATGCTCTTGTGGTAGTCATCACATTCTTGGCGGGGTGAGGTGCTCCATGTTGCTTTCCGGCTTGACAAGCACTACAAATTCTATCTTTCTCAAAAGAGACATCGGTTAGTCCATAGATGTGACCGCCCTTTTGGAGATCATTAAGATTTCTCATGCCAACATGGGCTAGCCGGCGATGCCATAGCCAACCCAAGCTAGACTTTGCCAACAAGCATGTATTAAGTTGGGTTTTATCCAAGGAAAAATCCACGAGATAAAGCCCTCCTTGCAACACACCATTAAAGGCAATTGAGTTATCGCTCCTCTTGAAAACGGTCACACCTTCGTTAGTGAAATAACAATTAAAGCCTTTCTCACAAAGTTGTGAGACCGACATCAAATTAAACTCCAAAGAATCTACCAAGAGAACTTTTGAAACGGAATACTCGGGAGTGAGAGCAATGTTACCCATTCCAAGTACTCCTCCTTTACCATCATCACCAAATGTAATTTCACCAATATCGGTTGTGTTCTTTTCAAGTGATGTAAACATCTTCTTCTCTCCGGTCATATGACTTGTGCATCCACTATCAAGCACCCAACTTGTTCCACCGGAGGAATATGCCTACAAAAACAAATTAAACCTTTGTTTTAGTTACCCAAATAGATTTGGGTCCTTTAGCATTAGTAACAAGCATCTTTGACACCCACACACATCTTTTAATCATGATGTTGTGTGCATGGGGACCAACGTATTTAGCAATAACTTTGCCATAAGCATTTCTAGTAAGCACATAATCGGCATAAAAGGTGTCTTGAGGAGCATGCAATTTCTTCTTGTCCTTTGGTGCTTCACTCTTCTTCTTCATAGCACTTGTGGTCTTGACTTGCTCAGCCTTGTTCACTTTCTTTGACCCCATGTTCACTTTGTAGATTTCTTGCTTACCCAAAACATAAGGTCGAACATGGGTATCCTTGATGATGAAGCTTGAGTCTTTCTCATCACAAAGCTCACCGCCATAAACGGTGAAAGATTGGAGCCTATCAAAGCCATCTCTTGCCATCTTGAACCTCTTTCTTTTTCACCTTCACCTTCACCTATCATGCCTCTATTGATAATGACATTCATCCTCTTGATTTGCCCTTTCAAAAGCTTCACCTCTTTCTCATGGTTAGCAAAAACATTGATATCACATTTATAACATTTTGCACAATTTTACTCGTGGAGGGATCGGTTGCTAGAATGGCATCTTTTGTAGGTTTTGAGGTGCTAGACCAAAGAGCATCAAATTGCACTTCAAGATTCTTATGAGCCTTGACTAGCCCACTATGTTTTTCTTGAAGAGCAACATTTGAGCTCTCAAGACTTTTGAAAGTCTCCTTGCTCTTCGCAAGTTCTTGGCCTAACTTTTTCCTCTTTTCCTTTTCACATGCCATGAGCTTGTTGAGTTCAAGGTTTCTCTCCTTTTCAAGGATGAGCAATGCTTCTTGTTTCTCAAGTAACTCATCTCTAGCAATCAATTCCTTCATAAGTCTCTTAAACTTGGTGATTGCATTTTTATCAAAACCTTTAAGCAAGCTTTCACAATCACTATCATCATCATCATCACTATCATCACTAGCATCATCACTATCATCACTAGCATCATCATCATCATCACTATCTTCAAGTGTAGAGGGAGAGACAACTTTGGTAGTTACCTTCCGGCCCATGGCCATGAGGCAAACGCCACGGGGTTTGTTGTCAACTTCATCATCGGTGAGGGTAGGTTCATCGTTGTAGGTAGGAAATAGTTTCTTGCTTGATGATGATGACTTGTTGATAGCAATGGTAGCAATGCCTCCCTTGCCGGAAGCATCTTCATTTGAGTTTTCCTCCGCCACATGAGCATGACCGGTGTATTTCTTCTTGTATGGCTTCTTGTCCCCTTGATGGCCTTTTTCTCTTCTTTCTTCTTCTTCTTTGAGAGGACAATTTGCAATGAAGTGACCGGGCTTCTTGCAATAGTAGCAATTTTGCTTTGAACTTGACCTCTTGCCTTTGGAGCCACGTTCCTTCTTCATGAACTTCTTGAACCTCTTCACAAAAAGGGCTAGCTCTTCATCATCGGAGCTCTCTTCTTCTTCTTCTTCTTCACTTGAGCTCTCTTGAACCGGTTCCTTGCTTTTCTTCTTGCTTGCTGTTGACGGTCGTTACGGCACGATTTTGACCGTCAAATACCTGCACAAATGGAATCAAAGTAAACACCAAACATAGTGTTAGGGCTTAAAACTAACAAATTCCACAAGTCTTGGTATATTTATGAGTGCAGGTGCAATCCATATGAAAATGAGGGAAAAGTACATTACAATGCCGACAATTCTTCACTCCGAGAAATCAGCATCGGCAGCCGAGGAAGACATGCACCAAAAAGGATACAAAACCTATCCAACTTGGGCCAAACCATCAAGACACATCATTAGGACCCAAAGGGGGACTCCTTGGTCCAAGCCCATGCAAGATATCCCTCTGGCAAATCCACAGTCATCGCAGGATCACACACGATGGAGAAAAAGGCCACAATTCAGCCACCTGGACACTCCTTCGACTAATGCACCAAGGATAAATGTCAAAAGGGCCCAAAGGAACACTAGGACAAAGCCCAAGACACAAGGTAGCAAGGGGGGGTCGGCCGACCCCCATTTCCAGGTCGCCCGACCTGAGATATGGGCCCCAGAGGCCCATCTTTGGCCTGCTGGCAGCCACCGACGTCCTGAAGTCGGTTCCACCTGCAATCAATGCATTAAGGCGGTGGTTAAGGCGGTGAAGGCCTCCCAAACCGACCTACCAAGGCTATAAATAAAGGGGTACCCCCCTCCTATCAAAGACACAAGACAACATACATTGACACCAAGAGGAATCCAATCTCTAGCATTAGACTAGTCTCTAGGCTGTAGAGGATTAGAGGGGAGAGTTTGGTAGAGGAGAGGACTGCCCTCCTTTTTGTGAGGACTTAGTCCAATCTTGTATCTTGAGGATACTTGCTAATAATATATTGTTCGTCGTTCGTTCGTTGTTCGTTCATCGTTCGTTCGTCGTTCATCTCATATTAAGTAAGTATCAAGGTCCACCTCAATAGAATTATCTTCTTTATTCCTCATGCCTTATGATTGTACTAGTATGATGATCATGTGCTTTCTATGTGGTTATTATCTAGTCATGATTGGTTGCTTCATGCTTGACATGCCTTTATTCATTCGTTTATGTCCTTACACTCGATTCATGCATGAAATGGTGAGACATGCTCAGGCCCATGACTTGTTAATTCGTAGGGTTAGAATTATGTGCGATATAGATCGTAGCTTGTTAATCCGCAGGGTTAGAGTTACGCATGTCTCACCCATTGACTTGATGATCCGTAGGGTCAGAGTCATGCATGTTCTAGCACTTGATCTGTTGATCCGTCGGGTCAGGATTAGGTGTACTCTTATTCCCGACTTGATGATCCGAAGGGTCAAAGTCCCGTGGGAATCGAGAGTACTGTTTAGCAATGTGAGCATGGTGCTTAGGTTGATAAACAGCTTTGGGTGTTTGGTTGTCTGCTTGAACAAGAGAAGGTCTGGCAGTGAGGACTTAATTGCCTTATTGTCACGTGACCCTAGGACTGGCATTGGGGACTTAATCGCCCTAGTGCCACGTGTCCTAGTAGGGGGGTTTGCTGGTAGGTGGTGACAGCCCTGCTGTGCCTAATCCTCTTTGTTTTACGGTAGATAGCCTTGATTGCCTGGTAGAAGGAATGCCGGTAGGTGGTGACAGCCCTGCTGGTTACCCCCTTGTTCCAGGTTGACATAGAGCTTAGACTTGTATGTGTTGCATGAGCGGGAATATTAGAAGTACATAAGGACCCATCTCGGCTCTCTTCTTAACCCTGCTTAGCCTAGGCTTAGTTCTAGTGTTAGATTGGATTGCTCTGGTTGTGTTGTCACTACTACCCCTGATTATTATCCTTACCCCTGTTTAGACTTGGTACATTATTAGTTATATGATTATGAACATTGCTATCTCGTAAACCACCGCCTTCCCTGTGTAAAATACGATACCCTTGAATACTCACGGGTGAAGTGCTACAACAGTATTCTCCGTGCGCTTGCGGATTTACCTGTGACCGTAAGAAATACCAACAAGCATTTCTGGCGCCGTTGCCGGGGAAGGCACTGGTTGAAGAGTCACTAGCATTGTTTATAATTATATTTCTTTTAATTACCACTGTCTAGATAGGTCTACCTTTGTTTTGTTTTCTCTTTATGTGAAAACAGGGTAGTGTACCTCTGGCATTGACCTATCGAGGCAATACACAGAAAATCAAGAAGTAATCTTGAGACGAACAGAACTGCGAGTCACCCATCCTCAAGAATACTCTCCATAGTCAAGCCAGCTACACCCGCACCATCAAGCTCAACACCAATGGGTCAAAAGTTTTCCCACGAATACTCCGCAGCTACATCCACACCATCAAGCTCAACGCCAATGGCTGAAAAGTTGTTCCAAGAATACTCCGCTGCCGTTGTTGACCGTGTAGCAATTGGGCCACACGTCAGCACTGGAGACGGAAACTTCAGACCTAGAGCCAGCCAAATCTACATGGTGCAGGCCAATCCATTCCATGGAACGGCCAACGAGGACGCAAGCACCCATCTTCGAAAATTCCTGAAGGTTTGCAAAACTTTGTCCATCAAGGGAGTCAACCAAGATGTCATCCAACTTCGTCTATTTCCCTATTCTCTTGTGGGGGAAGTAAGACAATGGTTCTATGCCAACCCAAGTGTTGCGACTACTTGGGATGATTGCTCTGAAGCGTTCCTCGAGAAATACTCTCCAAGAGGCAAAGCCTATGCCCTTCATGTACAGACTCCAAACTTTTGGAGAGCACAAGAAGAATCCATTCCTAAAGCATGGGAGAAACTTCAAGATTATTTGACAACATGCCCTGATCGTGGAATGGATGATTGGACAATATTGATCAATTTCTACCACGAGTTGACACAACCAGCTCGTGACTATCTTGATTCTCGTGCCGAGGGGAGCATCTTCTCACTTACCGCCGTGGAAGCAACAAAATTAGTTGAGAAGGTAGCTATCGGTGAAGGGTGGAGACCACACCCTCAACAGGAAGAGACGCCTTCCAACATCACCCTAAAAGGGAAGCACAAGGGGAGAAGGCTTCGCACAAGTGCTTTGAAAAGACAGCTACACCCCAAACGAGAAGTTGTTTGCATCCTCAATCTCCGGGATCAAGCACCAGTCGCCAAGCTAAACGCAATGGAGAGAAGTCTTGCTCATTGGACTTAAAAACGATGATGCCCTTGCCAAAGGTAAATTGGTAGTTCACTCATATTTGATTTCCATTCCACATGCATATTTGAATTCCCTCAATTTCATTCATGCATTTCACTTGCATATTTGAATTCTCCCTCGACATGCATTTCCATTGTTTGCATGTTTGAATCTTTCCGACTTTTGTTTGGGATTTTTCAAACCACATTACATTTACAAAAATTTCTTTATTTTTGAAAATGAGTTTGAGGCAATCTTTTTTTATGGAAAATGTTTTGAGCAAAATTTTGGAGGAATTTTGGCACAACTTCATCTGGCTTTCCAACACATAGCCATCATGGGGTTTGTCAACCAAAATTGGACTTCATTTTATATTTGTTTTCCAGAGTGCTTGGTGCCTTCACTTTTCATTCCACTCAAGCATTTTTTCCAAAATTCTTACTCTTACATTTCCCGAGAATTTTCATTGTTTTGCCCCAAGTTCAAGAACAAGATCTCCTTGAAAAAAAAAAATCTGAGAGAATAAATTTGGTAAAATTTAACTTGAGCCAACCTTTTGGAAATGCTTTGAGCAAAAGTTTTGATGGAATTTTGGCACAGCCCCCTTGACTTTAAAGCATATAGCATTGTAGGGCTGTTGACCAAATTGAACTTCATTTCTTTTATTTGGATGCAAGGGTGTTTGGATTCTTCAAATTCATCCTTTCGTACTCAAGCACCCTTAAACAAAATTCTTGCTCTCGCATTTCCCCAATTTTCATGATGTTTTGTCTCAAGTTTAAGAAAAAGATTTTCTCTTTTCTTTGGTTCTCTTATTGCATAGTTGGAGTCTTTCAAAAATAAACTTCTTCGATCTTCAGTCGTCTCCAACTCTTCTTTTTCTTTTTTTTGAAAATCATTCTCAAAGAGAGATAATTTTGAGACAAACCCGTTTGCTTTTCGTCTCGAAGTTAAGAAAAAGATTTCCCTTTCTCTTCTTTCTATTGTAAATAAATTGAGTTGCGATAAAAAAAAACATCCTTGCAAAGGCAACCGACGGAAAACCATTTGGTTTTCACTAACGTAACCCGTGCTCGAGTTTGCTTTTGTGTTCTTGCTCTTATGTGCAGCCAGGATAAAGGCCAAAAATCAGCTCATCAACACGTTGAAGAAGGCGACAAGTTCAAACATAAGTCACCCCCGACGTGACACATACTCGTCCCCCTCATGCCTAATGTGCGAAGATTGGCATGAAGAGCCTCACGAAGATCCCATGGAGGAGGACCATGATGAAAACAACACGTCAAGACTCCTCTTCGACACCAACCTTGTCTTGGTGTGCGAAAAGAAGGTACAAGCCTACAACATCAATTCGAAATTTCTGCACAAACGAAGGTATGACCACATTCTTTGCTAATAATTGGAAAGCCCAAGGGTGATATGGTTTTTGTTCGTGTGGATGAGTATGGCTCCCACCTACTTACCACATGATTTCCCATGCATCCTTGTAGTAGATAGGCAATGGTACTACCCTTCGGTTCTTCCATAGGGAGTATCACCCTTCATGCACACATCCTTGCTTTCTACTAGGCTTTCATAAGCATTGCTTGTCAGACTTTGAGCCTACAACTCCTGATCTTCACAAGCATGCTCTTTGGCAATGAATCATATCCCTTCTTGTGCTTGATGCATGGTTGGCTTGCCATGACTTGTGTTCCTCAAAGCAATCATAGACATATCTATATGAGGGAATGAGCTTAGAATCCTCTTGCCATGGTTAACAATATCAAAATCCCTCCTATGCAATGCATGAATGGTTAGAACTTTCCAAGCAATTTGGACTTCTTGAGTGCACCTCGTTGTTTTCTCATATCATTCATGGAGTTGGGGCTTACATTGTTTCGAGTTTTCATATCACTAAGCCCCCAAGGTTGTTTTTAATTCAACGAGGATTATCTTGCCCATGGTCACACTCAATCTTGGTCCACATGACTTGCTTGTGCCCTTTCTTCCTCGGCTGTACAAATGAGGTCCGGTCATCTAACCCGGGACTTGTTTGTATGTGCTCCGAGAGCTAACCATGCCTCTCCAAGTTGGATGAAGATTGCTTGCAGGAGTAGTGTTTCTGGCAGGACTCTCAAGAGTTGAATAAAAATTGCAGCCATGCGAGTGCCACCACCGTTGTGACACTTAGTGGCAGCAAAATATGGAAGACAAGATCGCCCACTTCATAGCCACGCTGCTCAAAAAAACTCAAAATGACTGTACGCCCTACTACCACAACCACTTGGGGGTCAACCCCAAAGCAAGGGCCGAGAGCAAAGAACAAGTGTGGGGGGAGGGTTCCCTCCCCCCACAAAGGTAACTTATATCGCAACTAGTATCCCTTTTCTTCCACGTTGAAAATGTCAAAATAAAATAAAAATTATAAAACTATAATCAATAAATAAATAAATAAGTAAGCTAGGTGCTTCTTCTCTCTTTTCTTTCATAAGGCACCTAGAGTTTAATTCAATAAATCTAGCTCCCCGGTCTTTAACCCCGGTAGAGTCCTCTTTGTCTTCGCTTTGTTTTTGTTTGTTTTGAATAAATAAAGCAGGTACAAGAACAAGTGTGGGGGGAGATCTCTCGAGTTCTTCATCACGCACACATTCGAGATCTCCCCCACCAACATGATGCACAACCTCGCACTAATCGACACGTAAAACAGTGGAGCCACCGGGACAAGAAAACAAATTTGGGTCGAACCTTTGTTTCGATCAAACATCCCATGGTCCACTTGGCCTCCGCTTCACCTAAGGCGATGGTTTGTGCATCCTCTCTACTCCATCCCCCCAATTCATGAGTTAAAACAATCTTTTGAGCCAATTACTAAAATTTAACTCAAGAATAAAATGAACTTTGTTGTTCCCTCAACATACATGCTTCTAGTTGGTTGGCCTGCATACTCTTTATTCCTCGCATCATACACCTGTTGCTTGTGAACACCAATCTCATAGGAACCCTTGTTTATCTAAGTTGTTGGTGAATGTGATATGGTTGGATGAGATGAATCATGCTTCTTCTGCATAGAGTGCTTGGGAATTTATCTTGCAAAAATTTAAAATCTATAGCTCTATGCTCCTCGATGATCTTATATTCCTACCAAAGCCATATGTTGACTACATTGGAAAACCTACCCACATATGCTGCTTGTCATTACATTGAGCTTTATCAAAATTGTGTGACCCTAGTGAGAAACTTGTCATACTCTCTTGATCAAGATCACGTACACTCCACCTCACATGCTGAACTTCTATACTGGAAGTTAAGCAATACCACCATCCATCCACCAAAATAAGTACTCCACAAAAGCATTGTTACCTTTCTCTCTCTCTAATTATCATTGGAGACATGGCTATGCAAAAGAAAGAATAATCCCTGCTCATACAAAAGTAGAGCATGATGAAAAAAAGAGAGAAGGGATAATGTTGAAAAAAAAAAAGAAAAAGAAAGAAAGAATCATAGCCATGTCCTCCTCAAACATTCAAAAAGAGAAAGAGAGAAGGAACGCACAAAAGAGTACAATTTCCACCACACCACCCTCATACACACTTGCACATCTTGATCAAGGTTGTATGACTTGCATTCTCCATGGATCCACCCTTTTGGTTCGGCAAAATATGTGATAGAAGTATGCCTCTCTTTCATTCCCTACCAAGCTCCACATAAAGCCTTTTGTAGAAGTAGGATGAAAAGAGGCAAATCCAATGCCTTGGTAAGGAACCATACACATTGAGCGATTTGAGAGTGATCATTTGAGGAGTATGAGCTATGTTTTTACTTTGAAAATCTATCAAAAATCCAAGTTACTCAGCAGAGGGAGTTATGATGACTTGAATCAAGACCGTTCCATTCCTCAACCGCCCAAGATGACATGGTAGACACATCAAAAGTTCACGGGTACAGGTATGGCTTGGAATAACTTGTATGCTAGCATCATACCATAGGAAGTCATGCTTTATCTTAATCTTCCACCTTCACTCGAGGACGAGCAAAGGCTCAAGTGTGGGGGTCTTGTTGACGGTCGTTACGGCACGATTTCGACCGTCAAATACCTGCACAAATGGAATTAAAGTAAACACCAAACATAGTGTTAGGGTTTAAAACTAACAAATTCCACAAGTCTTGGTATATTTATGAGTGCAGGTGCAATCCATATGAAAATGAGGGAAAAGTACATTACAATGCCGACAATTCTTCACTCCGAGAAATCAGCATCGGCAGCCGAGGAAGACAAGCACCAAAAAGGATATAAAACCTATACAACTTGGGCCAAACCATCAAGACACATCATTAGGACCCAAAGGGGGACTCCTTGGTCCAAGCCCATGCAAGATATCCCTCCGGCAAATCCACAGTCATCGCAGGATCACACACGATGGAGAAAAGGCCACAATTCAGCCACCTGGACACTCCTTCGACTAATGCACCAAGGATAAATGTCAAAAGGGCCCAAAGGAACACTAGGACAAAGCCCAAGACACAAGGTAGCAAGGGGGGGTCGGCCGACCCCCATTTCCAGGTTGCCCGACCTGAGATATGGGCCCCAGAGGCCCATCTTTGGCCTGCTGGCAGCCACCGACGTCCTGAAGTCGGTTCCACCTGCAATCAATGCATTAAGGCGGTGGTTAAGGCGGTGGAGGCCTCCCAAACCGACCTACCAAGGCTATAAATAAAGGGGTACCCCCCTCCTCTCAAGACAACACAAGACAACACACATTGACACCAAGAGGAATCCATTCTCTAGCACTAGACTAGTCTCTAGGCTGTAGAGGAATAGAGGGGAGAGTTTGGTAGAGGAGAGGGCTGTCCTCCCTTTGTTAGGACTTAGCCCAATCTTGTATCTTGAGGATACTTGCTAATAATATATCGTTCGTTCGTTGTTCGTTCATCGTTCGTTCGTGGTTCATCTCATATTAAGTAAGTATCAAGGTTCACCTCAATAGAATTATCTTCTTTATTCCTCATGCCTTATGATTGTACTAGTATGATAGCCATGTGCTTTCTATGTGGTTGTTATCTAGTCATGATTGGTTGCTTCATGCTTGACATGTCTTTATTCATTCGTTTATGTCCTTACACTCGATTCATGCATGAAATGGTGAGACATGCTCGGGCCCATGACTTGTTAATCCGTAGGGTTAGAGTTATGTGCGATATAGATCGTAGCTTGTTAATCCGCAGGGTTAGAGTTACGCATGTCTCACCCATTGACTTGATGATCCGTAGGGTCAGAGTCATGCATGTTCTAGCACTTGATCTGTTGATCCGTCGGGTCAGGATTAGGTGTACTCTTATTCCCGACTTGATGATCCGAAGGGTCAAAGTCCCATGGGAATCGAGAGTACTGTTTAGCAATGTGAGCGTGGTGCTTAGGTTGATAAACAGCTTTGAGTGTTTGGTTGTCTGCTTGAACAAGAGAAGGTCTGGCAGTGAGGACTTAATTTCCTTGTTGTCACGTGACCCTAGGACTGGCATAGGGACTTAATAGCCCTAGTGTCACGTGTCCTGGTAGAGGGTTGCCGGTAGGTGGTGACAGCCCTGCTGTGCCTAATCCTCTTTGTTCTACGGTAGATAGCCTTGATTGCTTGGTAGAAGGAATACCGGTAGGTGGTGACAGCCCTGCTGGTTACCCCCCTTGTTCCAGGTTGACATAGAGCTTAGACTTGTATGTGTTGCATGAGCAGGAATATAAGAAGTACATAAGGACCCATCTCGGCTCTCTTCTTAACCCCGCTTAGCCTAGGCTTAGTTCTGGTGTTAGATTGGATTGCTCTGGTTGTGTTGTCACACTATCCCTACCATATTATTATCCTTACCCCTGTTTAAACCTTGGTACATTATTAGTTATGTGATTATGAACTTTGCTATCTCGTAAAACCACCACCTTCCCTGTGGAAAATACGATACCCTTGAATACTCACGGGTGAAGTGCTACAACGGTATTCTCCGTGCGCTTGCGGATTTATCTGTGACCGTAAGAAATACTAACAATAAACTAGATGTACATAGCAATTAATCCTAGGGTGGTTTGAATATATAAAAAAAAGGGCTATATGCTCCTAGTGTCTAGGGAGACATTCTTATGTGTCACTAAGTTTACTTTATACATTTACGAAAGCATGCAGAAATTAATTATTTAAGCCATAGTTATATGTATGCATGTGACGGAAACCTCTACTCAGGGGCATGAGATTCATAGACACCACTTATTTAACTAGGACTGACAAGTTAGAGTACCAATTATAAATGAACCTAAACCTATATGCTCATGCATAGATAATAGGTTCAGTTACTTGGACTAACCAATTTACATCCAAAGTAAAAAGTGTGCAACTACAATTTTATTAACTACCTGTGACATGTAGATTGAGATCCATATATGTTGTTCAAAGCAATTACATGTACAACCATTATGTGAATATGCAAACTAATTCTAATAGGAACATACATAATTATCATAAGGAACATGTATGCATCAAGTTAAATATTTTTCTAACGACATGTCTTGTGGGTCAAAACCGCAACAAACAGTGGCATGGTGCTAGTGTTGATGTGAGGTTCAGAAACGACTCCAAAAATATTTTGAAGACATTTTTGTTTGAAGTATTTTCACAATTGAACTAAAGTATTTTAGGGTTCTTAAAGGTCGAAACCAAGATTCCATCTCAAATTTCTTTAACATGGTTCTGGAAGATCTATAATTAATGTTGTATTTTTCCTAAGCAAGATAGTCCTATGAACAGCAATATATCCGAAATTTGATGCCAAAAATGTGCAGGAATAAAATACTAAAAATGATTTGATTAGATACTTGATACTGAAATTACTCAAAACTTAGGGTGAATTTTAAGAAACCACTTGGTGGAATGTTCATTGAACCCATAAGGAGTGTGTGTGACAAATTTCAGGGTTTTTTCCTTATTAGATCTTTTTATAAAAATGCTTTTCAGTTTCTCTTCTGTAAATTTTATAAAATTAAATAAGATGTGTTCAGATGTTTATGTTGTAGCATTGGGTAGATCTGTTCACAAGGAATCCAACAAACTTTGTTTCATATTTTTCCGAGTTGTATTTTATTTTCTATCGAATTTACAATGTCACTAGATTTCTGGAAAAGAAAAAGAAAAAGGTCATGAACAGTAAAAACAGGGGATGAAAGAACCGGCGGCCAAAAATCTCTAAAATCCATCGATTTGGGTGGTGGACTTGCACGGGTGTTGACGGTCCTTACGACCCATTTTTACCGTCAACTTTATGCACCTTTTGGAACCTAACACTATCACCAAGGGTAGACATAGGGTTTATTTCTGACAAATTCCACTAGTCTCGGTGAAATTATGAGTGCAGGTGCATTTCACATCAAAAGGAGGGAAAACACATCATGAAGACCACAAAAGACCACTCCGAGAAATCAGCATTTTCAGCCCATCAAGACATGGACCAAAAAAAGGCTAGAAAACCTATTCAAACTGGACGATAGCACCAAGGCCCATCACCACAACACAAAGGAGAACCATCCCGCCAAAGCCCAAGGCCAGAGAGGCCAAGGGGGGGTCGGCCGACCTGCTACAGTGGGGTCGGCCGACCTGCTACAGTGGCCAATCTGGCCCAGATTTCTCAGGCGGTTCCCCACCGACGTGCCAAGGTCGGTTCCAGGTGCTATCAATGCTATTAATGCTCGGAACCGCCTCAATTCCACCGACCTTTGAGGGCTATATAAGGAGGGGTACCCCCCCTCCTCTCAAGACAAAAGACAACACACATTGACACCAAGAGGAATCCATTCTCTAGCATTAGACTAGTCTCTAGGCTGTAGAGGAGTAGAGGGGAGAGTTTGGTAGAGGAGAGGGCTGTCCTCCCTTTGTGAGGACTTAGCCCAATCTTGTATCTTGAGGATACTTGCTAATAATATATTGTTCGTCGTTCGTTCATCGTTCGTCGTTCGTTCATCGCTCGTTCGTCGTTCATCGTATATCAAGTAAGTATCAAGGTCCACCTCAATAGAATTATCTTCTTTATTCCTTATGACTTATGATTGTACTAGTATGATAGCCATGTGCTTTCTATGTGGTTGTTATCTAGTCATGATTGGTTGCTTCATGCTTGACATGCCTTTATTCATTCGTTTATGTCCTTACACTCGATTCATGCATGAAGTGGTGAGACATGCTCGGGCCCATAACTTGTTAATCCGTAGGGTTAGAGTTATGTGCGATATAGATCGTAGCTTGTTAATCCGCAGGGTTAGAGTTACGCATGTCTCACCCATTGACTTGATGATCCGTAGGGTCAGAGTCATGCATGTTCTAGCACTTGATCTGTTGATCCGTCGGGTCAGGATTAGGTGTACTCTTATTCCCGACTTGATGATCCGAAGGGTCAAAGTCCCGTGGGAATCGAGAGTACTATTTAGCAATGTGAGCATGGTGCTTAGGTTGATAAACAGCTTTGGGTGTTTGGTTGTCTGCTTGAACAAGAGAAGGTCTGGCAGCGAGGACTTAATTGCCTTGCTGTCACGTGACCCTAGGACTGGCATAGGGACTTAATAGCCCTAGTGTCACGTGTCCTGGTAGAGGGTTGCCGGTAGGTGGTGACAGCCCTGCTGTGCCTAATCCTCTTTGTTCTACGGTAGATAGCCTTGATTGCCTGGTAGAAGGAATACCGGTAGGTGGTGACAGCCCTGCTGGTTACCCCCCTTGTTCCAGGTTGACATAGAGCTTAGACTTGTATGTGTTGCATGAGCAGGAATATAAGAAGTACATAAGGACCCATCTCGGCTCTCTTCTTAACCCCGCTTAGCCTAGGCTTAGTTCTGGTGTTAGATTGGATTGCTCTGGTTGTGTTGTCACACTATCCCTACCATATTATTATCCTTACCCCTGTTTAAACCTTGGTACATTATTAGTTATGTGATTATGAACTTTGCTATCTCGTAAAACCACCGCCTTCCCTGTGGAAAATACGATACCCTTGAATACTCACGGGTGAAGTGCTACAACGGTATTCTCCGTGCGCTTGCGGATTTATCTGTGACCGTAAGAAATACCAACAATAAACTAGATGTACATAGCAATTAATCCTAGGGTGGTTTGAATATATAATAAAAAGGGCTATATGCTCCTAGTGTCTAGGGAGACATTCTTATGTGTCACTAAGTTTACTTTATACATTTACGAAAGCATGCAGAAATTAATTATTTAAGCCATAGTTATATGTATGCATGTGACGGAAACCTCTACTCAGGGGCATGAGATTCATAGACACCACTTATTTAACTAGGACTGACAAGTTAGAGTACCAATTATAAATGAACCTAAACCTATATGCTCATGCATAGATAATAGGTTCAGTTACTTGGACTAACCAATTTACATCCAAAGTAAAAAGTGTGCAACTACAATTTTATTAACTACCTGTGACATGTAGATTGAGATCCATATATGTTGTTCAAAGCAATTACATGTACAACCATTATGTGAATATGCAAACTAATTCTAATAGGAACATACATAATTATCATAAGGAACATGTATGCATCAAGTTAAATATTTTTCTAACGACATGTCTTGTGGGTCAAAACCGCAACAAACAGTGGCATGGTGCTAGTGTTGATGTGAGGTTCAGAAACGACTCCAAAAATATTTTGAAGACATTTTTGTTTGAAGTATTTTCACAATTGAACTAAAGTATTTTAGGGTTCTTAAAGGTCGAAACCAAGATTCCATCTCAAATTTCTTTAACATGGTTCTGGAAGATCTATAATTAATGTTGTATTTTTCCTAAGCAAGATAGTCCTATGAACAGCAATATATCCGAAATTTGATGCCAAAAATGTGCAGGAATAAAATACTAAAAATGATTTGATTAGATACTTGATACTGAAATTACTCAAAACTTAGGGTGAATTTTAAGAAACCACTTGGTGGAATGTTCATTGAACCCATAAGGAGTGTGTGTGACAAATTTCAGGGTTTTTTCCTTATTAGATCTTTTTATAAAAATGCTTTTCAGTTTCTCTTCTGTAAATTTTATAAAATTAAATAAGATGTGTTCAGATGTTTATGTTGTAGCATTGGGTAGATCTGTTCACAAGGAATCCAACAAACTTTGTTTCATATTTTTCCGAGTTGTATTTATTTTCTATCGAATTTACAATGTCACTAGATTTCTGGAAAAGAAAAAGAAAAAGGTCATGAACAGTAAAAACAGGGGATGAAAGAACCGGCGGCCAAAAATCTCTAAAATCCATCGATTTGGGTGGTGGACTTGCACGGGTGTTGACGGTCCTTACGACCCATTTTTACCGTCAACTTTATGCACCTTTTGGAACCTAACACTATCACCAAGGGTAGACATAGGGTTTATTTCTGACAAATTCCACTAGTCTCGGTGAAATTATGAGTGCAGGTGCATTTCACATCAAAAGGAGGGAAAACACATCATGAAGACCACAAAAGACCACTCCGAGAAATCAGCATTTTCAGCCCATCAAGACATGGACCAAAAAAAGGCTAGAAAACCTATTCAAACTGGACGATAGCACCAAGGCCCATCACCACAACACAAAGGAGAACCATCCCGCCAAAGCCCAAGGCCAGAGAGGCCAAGGGGGGGTCGGCCGACCTGCTACAGTGGGGTCGGCCGACCTGCTACAGTGGCCAATCTGGCCCAGATTTCTCAGGCGGTTCCCCACCGACGTGCCAAGGTCGGTTCCAGGTGCTATCAATGCTATTAATGCTCGGAACCGCCTCAATTCCACCGACCTTTGAGGGCTATATAAGGAGGGGTACCCCCCCTCCTCTCAAGACAAAAGACAACACACATTGACACCAAGAGGAATCCATTCTCTAGCATTAGACTAGTCTCTAGGCTGTAGAGGAGTAGAGGGGAGAGTTTGGTAGAGGAGAGGGCTGTCCTCCCTTTGTGAGGACTTAGCCCAATCTTGTATCTTGAGGATACTTGCTAATAATATATTGTTCGTCGTTCGTTCATCGTTCGTCGTTCGTTCATCGCTCGTTCGTCGTTCATCGTATATCAAGTAAGTATCAAGGTCCACCTCAATAGAATTATCTTCTTTATTCCTTATGACTTATGATTGTACTAGTATGATAGCCATGTGCTTTCTATGTGGTTGTTATCTAGTCATGATTGGTTGCTTCATGCTTGACATGCCTTTATTCATTCGTTTATGTCCTTACACTCGATTCATGCATGAAGTGGTGAGACATGCTCGGGCCCATAACTTGTTAATCCGTAGGGTTAGAGTTATGTGCGATATAGATCGTAGCTTGTTAATCCGCAGGGTTAGAGTTACGCATGTCTCACCCATTGACTTGATGATCCGTAGGGTCAGAGTCATGCATGTTCTAGCACTTGATCTGTTGATCCGTCGGGTCAGGATTAGGTGTACTCTTATTCCCGACTTGATGATCCGAAGGGTCAAAGTCCCGTGGGAATCGAGAGTACTATTTAGCAATGTGAGCATGGTGCTTAGGTTGATAAACAGCTTTGGGTGTTTGGTTGTCTGCTTGAACAAGAGAAGGTCTGGCAGCGAGGACTTAATTGCCTTGCTGTCACGTGACCCTAGGACTGGCATAGGGACTTAATAGCCCTAGTGTCACGTGTCCTGGTAGAGGGTTGCCGGTAGGTGGTGACAGCCCTGCTGTGCCTAATCCTCTTTGTTCTACGGTAGATAGCCTTGATTGCCTGGTAGAAGGAATACCGGTAGGTGGTGACAGCCCTGCTGGTTACCCCCCTTGTTCCAGGTTGACATAGAGCTTAGACTTGTATGTGTTGCATGAGCAGGAATATAAGAAGTACATAAGGACCCATCTCGGCTCTCTTCTTAACCCCGCTTAGCCTAGGCTTAGTTCTGGTGTTAGATTGGATTGCTCTGGTTGTGTTGTCACACTATCCCTACCATATTATTATCCTTACCCCTGTTTAAACCTTGGTACATTATTAGTTATGTGATTATGAACTTTGCTATCTCGTAAAACCACCGCCTTCCCTGTGGAAAATACGATACCCTTGAATACTCACGGGTGAAGTGCTACAACGGTATTCTCCGTGCGCTTGCGGATTTATCTGTGACCGTAAGAAATACCAACAATAAACTAGATGTACATAGCAATTAATCCTAGGGTGGTTTGAATATATAATAAAAAGGGCTATATGCTCCTAGTGTCTAGGGAGACATTCTTATGTGTCACTAAGTTTACTTTATACATTTACGAAAGCATGCAGAAATTAATTATTTAAGCCATAGTTATATGTATGCATGTGACGGAAACCTCTACTCAGGGGCATGAGATTCATAGACACCACTTATTTAACTAGGACTGACAAGTTAGAGTACCAATTATAAATGAACCTAAACCTATATGCTCATGCATAGATAATAGGTTCAGTTACTTGGACTAACCAATTTACATCCAAAGTAAAAAGTGTGCAACTACAATTTTATTAACTACCTGTGACATGTAGATTGAGATCCATATATGTTGTTCAAAGCAATTACATGTACAACCATTATGTGAATATGCAAACTAATTCTAATAGGAACATACATAATTATCATAAGGAACATGTATGCATCAAGTTAAATATTTTTCTAACGACATGTCTTGTGGGTCAAAACCGCAACAAATAGTGGCATGGTGCTAGTGTTGATGTGAGGTTCAGAAACGACTCCAAAAATATTTTGAAGACATTTTTGTTTGAAGTATTTTCACAATTGAACTAAAGTATTTTAGGGTTCTTAAAGGTCGAAACCAAGATTCCATCTCAAATTTCTTTAACATGGTTCTGGAAGATCTATAATTAATGTTGTATTTTTCCTAAGCAAGATAGTCCTATGAACAGCAATATATCCGAAATTTGATGCCAAAAATGTGCAGGAATAAAATACTAAAAATGATTTGATTAGATACTTGATACTGAAATTACTCAAAACTTAGGGTGAATTTTAAGAAACCACTTGGTGGAATGTTCATTGAACCCATAAGGAGTGTGTGTGACAAATTTCAGGGTTTTTTCCTTATTAGATCTTTTTATAAAAATGCTTTTCAGTTTCTCTTCTGTAAATTTTATAAAATTAAATAAGATGTGTTCAGATGTTTATGTTGTAGCATTGGGTAGATCTGTTCACAAGGAATCCAACAAACTTTGTTTCATATTTTTCCGAGTTGTATTTATTTTCTATCGAATTTACAATGTCACTAGATTTCTGGAAAAGAAAAAGAAAAAGGTCATGAACAGTAAAAACAGGGGATGAAAGAACCGGCGGCCAAAAATCTCTAAAATCCATCGATTTGGGTGGTGGACTTGCACGGGTGTTGACGGTCCTTACGACCCATTTTTACCGTCAACTTTATGCACCTTTTGGAACCTAACACTATCACCAAGGGTAGACATAGGGTTTATTTCTGACAAATTCCACTAGTCTCGGTGAAATTATGAGTGCAGGTGCATTTCACATCAAAAGGAGGGAAAACACATCATGAAGACCACAAAAGACCACTCCGAGAAATCAGCATTTTCAGCCCATCAAGACATGGACCAAAAAAAGGCTAGAAAACCTATTCAAACTGGACGATAGCACCAAGGCCCATCACCACAACACAAAGGAGAACCATCCCGCCAAAGCCCAAGGCCAGAGAGGCCAAGGGGGGGTCGGCCGACCTGCTACAGTGGGGTCGGCCGACCTGCTACAGTGGCCAATCTGGCCCAGATTTCTCAGGCGGTTCCCCACCGACGTGCCAAGGTCGGTTCCAGGTGCTATCAATGCTATTAATGCTCGGAACCACCTCAATTCCACCGTCCTTTGAGGGCTATATAAGGAGGGGTACCCCCCCTCCTCTCAAGACAAAAGACAACACACATTGACACCAAGAGGAATCCATTCTCTAGCATTAGACTAGTCTCTAGGCTGTAGAGGAGTAGAGGGGAGAGTTTGGTAGAGGAGAGGGCTGTCCTCCCTTTGTGAGGACTTAGCCCAATCTTGTATCTTGAGGATACTTGCTAATAATATATTGTTCGTCGTTCGTTCTTCGTTCGTTCGTCGTTCGTTCATCGTTCGTCGTTCGTTCATCGCTCGTTCGTCGTTCATCGTATATCAAGTAAGTATCAAGGTCCACCTCAATAGAATTATCTTCTTTATTCCTTATGACTTATGATTGTACTAGTATGATAGCCATGTGCTTTCTATGTGGTTGTTATCTAGTCATGATTGGTTGCTTCATGCTTGACATGCCTTTATTCATTCGTTTATGTCCTTACACTCGATTCATGCATGAAGTGGTGAGACATGCTCGGGCCCATAACTTGTTAATCCGTAGGGTTAGAGTTATGTGCGATATAGATCGTAGCTTGTTAATCCGCAGGGTTAGAGTTACGCATGTCTCACCCATTGACTTGATGATCCGTAGGGTCAGAGTCATGCATGTTCTAGCACTTGATCTGTTGATCCGTCGGGTCAGGATTAGGTGTACTCTTATTCCCGACTTGATGATCCGAAGGGTCAAAGTCCCATGGGAATCGAGAGTACTATTTAGCAATGTGAGCATGGTGCTTAGGTTGATAAACAGCTTTGGGTGTTTGGTTGTCTGCTTGAACAAGAGAAGGTCTGGCAGCGAGGACTTAATTGCCTTGCTGTCACGTGACCCTAGGACTGGCATAGGGACTTAATAGCCCTAGTGTCACGTGTCCTGGTAGAGGGTTGCCGGTAGGTGGTGACAGCCCTGCTGTGCTTAATCCTCTTTGTTTTACGGTAGATAGCCTTGATTTCCTGGTAGAAGGAATACCGGTAAGTGGTGACAGCCCTGCTGGTTACCCCCCTTGTTCTAGGTTGACATAGAGCTTAGACTTGTATGTGTTGCATGAGCAGGAATATAAGAAGTACATAAGGATCCATCTCGGCTCTCTTCTTAACCCCGCTTAGCTTAGGCTTAGTTCTAGTGTTAGATTGGATTGCTCTGGTTGTGTTGTCACACTACCCCTACCATACTTTTATCCTTACCCCTGTTTAGACCTTGGTACATTATTAGTTATGTGATTATGAACTTTGCTATCTCGTAAACCACCGCCTTCCCTGTGGAAAATACGATACCCTTGAATACTCACGGGTGAAGTGCTACAACGGTATTCTCCGTGCGCTTGCGGATTTATTTGTGACCGTAAGAAATACTAACAACGGGGGAAGACACAAATGGATGCTTAGGGTTGTGAGGAAGCTATGTGTACGAGTAATCGAACGAAAACTCACCGTGGAGGGAGGAATCGACGATGGCGTCCGAGGTGCTCATCCGGCGGCTATGGTGGAATTTTCTGTCGATCTCGAGTTTTGTCGAGGGAGCTTGAAATTGGTGATGGGGAGGAGCTAGAGGGGGTAGCGGCGCTCCTTTTTGCCGTGGAGGTCGAGCGCGGTGGGGGCAGTGGAGCAGCGGTGAGTCGCGAGCTTGGCTGGGCGGCGGCCATGGTGGCTTGTCCGGCGAGAGGAAGAAAAGAGAGAGAGGGCGACGACTTGACCAAACTGGAGGAGAGGATAGGGACAAGGTGGTGTGCTGGTTTGCTCCTCTACCCGCGCACATGATGCTGGCCTGCTGTGGTGACGACGGCCATAGCGTGCGGTAGCACGGCACGAAGAAGGGGAGGACGTGTGGTCGCTACAGTAACATTTCGTAATTTCAAAGATTTTTAATCGTGCTGAATTGAAAGGATTGAAACCTAACTCTACTGTGCGCCAAAATATCTGATAAATTCACATCTGAAAGATCCCACATGGAGGAACAGTTTTCCTTATTCGATATTTTCAAAATTCTGTGTGGATTTTGAATTAAAATTCTGTAAATTCAGAAATTGGATAAATGGTTTTTGATTTATTCGAGCACCTTGCACTTATCAAAAAAATCGGCCAAATTCTCCAAAATTCTGTTTTTGAGACATGGAATTCAGAAACATTTTTAGTTGGGGCCACTTTTACAAAAAATTTCTGACCTTGGTTTGACTTAAATTTAAAGTTTGGTTCATTTATTCTTTTCTTATTCCTATCCCAAATCTTTGTCAATTGAATTAATCTTTTGAAAAATCGTGGTATTAAGATGGGGTGTTACATTGATCACTCAAGCAAACTTACATCTTCCTCGGAGATTGCAAAGATGATGGTATATCTAAATCCGAATTTTAATTGTTTATCTAACTCATGTTTGTGTCTCATTGCTAGCAAGGTGACTATGAAACCGATGGTGAAGATCAAGTTGCTATTGATATCTTGATGAAGACTTCACCTCTTCCATCTCCATCTATGTGCCTCACTAGGAGATGTGACGTGTGGGCCATCGACAAGAAGAAGGTGGTGATGGAAGGATCAAGTGGTGATGATGATGAGATGCTCCTTCTACAAAGAACTTATTGAGCTACCCGGGAAGCTCAAATGATCATGACGATAAACGTAGAGGTGGTATGGAAACATAGTGATTCATGCATAATTTGTGTTGATAAGGAGTTCAAGGATCTCACATCATCTCATGAGGCTTTATATACGAGTTGTGGACTCAAATTGGATAACATTGAGCTTCATGAGAAGTATGAGAACCTTGGAATCTCTTATCAAGCTATCAATCTTTTTTTTTTAGCTTACCTCTTCTTCATCCAGTACTCCTAGTTCATCTACTTCACATGCATATACTATTTATGATGAACTAACCCTCTCTTGTGAGAGCTCTTCTCTTGAGTCTAATGTCTTGAAGGAATATCACACACTCAAGGAGGAGAGGGAGTCGCCGATGCAAGTCTTCACAAGACTCACAAGAGAAGGATTTGGTACTTCTTCAATGAACATGGAAAGCACGCATTGGCAAGGACGACGCCACACCAAGAAGTATCGTTGATGGCCAATGATCACTATTGCAAGCATTGTTGTATAAGTGGCCATTCAACGAAGGATTGTCCGGTTCCTAAAGCTCCTATGTTTTCATTTGATTATTTACTTTATCCTAACAACACTCACTTTATTCTTATGAGATGTGAATGTACTATTGTGAGCGAAAAGTCAATAGGAGCTTTGGACAAGAAGAGGAAGATGAAGGTGCTTTGGGAGCCAAGATTCTAGTGAACCGGGTGAGGACGGCCAATCTCATGGAGGCGCCCAAGTACAACACTTGAGGTGATGGATGTGGTGGACCGAGTTCAACACTTGAAGATCTTTGAAGTGTCCACTGTCAAAGGCGTGAATGACAACATCTACTCTTCGAGGAGGTATCTTGTATCATAGTATAGTTTTCTTTTGCTTCTAGTTCCTTTGCTTTTTAGTAGCTCCTTTGTGAACTAGTATGTTTTGCATTTTCATGCATCACATAAAAACCTAAAAGAAAAAGAACATAAAAATTATTAGTTCAAGGTCTAACCTTCTCAAGATAGCAATGAGCATGGGGGATGCTTGAGTTGGTGGGCCGTTTGGCTCAATGCAAGGTTTGGCTCATTGTGAGTAAGCTTGAGAGAGGTTCAAACTTGACCTTGAGTAGGTTTTCTTTATGCATTGTCTTTAAACTTGTTGCATTCCCCATGGCATGTTTATATTTCCCTTTGCATTTGTATGATATGCTTGTTCATGCATTGCATATAGGAAATCACAAAGGAGTCTTTCACTTGTGTGTTTTTGTTTTAGTTTCTATCATGAGGGTGCATGACATAGTGACTTCTCTCCAAAAAGGTATGCCTAGAACCGAACCCTTTCAATTATCTTTTGTTCTAGCTACCATCCATAACATAGTTTAAACTACCCCTTGTGTTTCACATAATGATATGCATACATCATGCCTTTCACTATAAGTATGCATAAATCTAGGGGGAGTTTAGCCTATGTTATGAGGCTTGATAAATCATGGTCCAAATGCTTTCCACTCAAAAGGATATGGTATATGAAGCTCTTGTGTGCATTTGACGCTTGCCTTTCTTGTTCTTTTCCTCTATTGTAAGATCAATGTAGGAACAAGGGTTATGCATAAGAAACAAGAGATAGGAGAGAACATTGTGAAGACGTGGACAACATCTTAAGGAGGAGTTTGTGCATAAGAAGATCAAGTGACCAATATGATCGATCTTCATCACAATCTTGAGATGGTGGATTGAGTCAAGGGGGAGCCTCTACAAGAAGAGGATCATCTCAAGGAGGAGTTTGGACCATGAAGATCAAGTAATCATGACGATTAATCTTCATCACAATCTTGAAATGGTGGAGGACAACAAGGTAAGCATGAAGGTAATCCCTACTTGACCCTATGGTGATACATCTTGTTCCTTTCCTTTACTATTTGTGTCATCACTAGTAATTATGCTTGTCATAGCTCCTTGTGCTTATATTCACTTGTGTTGTGAGTTTTTGCTCTAACTTGTGGTATCTTTTGAGCTATGACTTGCCTCGACCGAAACATCAAGGTAACATCTCTCCTCTATCTCATATTGCCTCTTGTATGTATTTTCGTGATGATATGTTTGTGCTTGCTTACTTCATTCTTTTCATATCATCGCTCTTTGTTGCTAGTCATAGACTCTTGTGCTTTGTATTCACTTGTGGTTGAGTTTTTGCTCTTTCAAGTGGTATCTTATATTGAGCTATGACTTGCATGCTTGTTTACTTACCATCATGTGTGTAGTGTCCTCATATTTCTTGGATGGTGCCTTGTTGTGATTGAGACACTTTACCCTTGTGTTTTGCTTCATGTCTATATGTTTTTACAAGTGGTAAACTCTTGTGTGCTTTCTTTCATATCTTTTACAAGTGGTATTTATTTATGCACTCATTTCTTATCTATTTAGATGCCATGATCCGAGATATAGGGTAGTCTCCTAGACTTGTCTTACTTGACAAAGTGCATGCCTCACAAGTTATTCAAATACTTGTATACGATTTTAGAGGGAGCCTATCCTATGTCTTGTGATTCTTGAGACTAATGTGTTTTCAAATTTATCTTTGGCTAGTCTCTTGATAGGAATGATCATCAATATTGAGGTGCCATGATATTCAAATGATTTATTCTTTATGGCATTGGAAAGCAATCACATCCCCGAAGGTACGCTAAGTTTTTCATTCTTGCAAGTAGGTAATGGTTTTCCTTCATTCTTGTATCTTTTTAGCTACCTTCCATAACATAGCTTAAGGTTCCCTACCTGACTTAATTGTTAAATTGTGCATATACTTTGCCTTCGATCACATGTATGCACAAATTTAGGGGGAGTTTAGTCTATGTTATGAGGCATCATGATTTTGATCCATAACCCATCCACATTCAAAGGATCACTATCTATGAAGCTCCCTTGTGCTTTTAACTGTTTGTCTTGTTTGTCTCTTTTCGGTGCTTGATGTCAAAGGGGGAGAAAGATATCTTCCAAAGCAAGTAGTTGCGGAAAGGGAAGAGACATGTGGCACAAATAGGGAGAACATGTCAAAGGGGAGAAGTACTTGTAGCCATGGAGTGAAGATACAATCAAGAAGACGAGGTATGAGCAAAGGTATTATATGTTGTCAATACATCATAGGCAAGTAGTTGTGCATCGTTCTATCTATTATCTCTTGCTTTGGTTGTGTTGCCATCAATCACCAAAAAGGGGGAGATTGTAAGATCAGTGAATCTAGAGCATGGTTTATAGGTTTTGGTGATTGATGTCAACATGGTCAATGGGACTAACAAGGTTTGCTAGTGTGCAAGATGGTTAGTCTCATGAATATAGTGATACACTATTGTAGTGCCAACACCTCAAAGGTTGCAAGGAAGGTGGTAAAGAGAAGAAGTATACATGAGGACTACTCTACAAGGTGACTACTACACATATGAGGTAAGAGACAAGGTAAGTATGTCATGTGTTCCTCTATGTATCTTATACCTTGACATGCTCTTGATCATCATGTAAGTCTTGCCTTATATATTATACCATGATGATCTTATCTCTTATGATGATGACTGTATGATACGGTGAGTAAAGAGATGGATCATACGGTGACTAGGAAATCTGGACACTTTTGTTGCAACGGCTAGTTTGGTGGGTGGATCCTATAAATATTCGGTTGCTTGGCCCTTTGGGGTGTCTTTGGCTATTGTTACTAGTGAGGAAACACAAGGGAAGACAAGAGGATGCAAGAGGGCACTTGGGAGAAGATTTAGAGAGAAAATCTTAGTGCTTGAGAAGGGTCGAGTGCATCCATACACCTCTAGGACTAGTGTGGTCATAGAGAGGCGGTCTTGGTTTGTTACCCTTGGTCTATGGCAAGGCCTAGACCGGTTAGGTGTTGGTGGTGAGCTTGCCAAGGAGAGTGTGGAAGCCATCACATGTTTGTACACGGTCTTGGAGCTTCCCGTGCGAAAGAAGCATCACTAGTGGAGCGCCCTTCGGACCGCATCACGTGCGGATCCTTACCCACGGAAGAGTACCCAGAGATGCCGGCGGGACGTGCCCGCGACTTCACTCAAGGGGCGGTGGTTGGTTCCAAGGAAGAGAGCATTGCCGTGGGCGGCGGGGTGAAGCCCGTGACTCACTCGGAGGGTGAAGCGTGCTCTTGGGAACAACACCGGCTCGAGGAGTGGAGTGTGCTCTAGAGGGGATCGCCATCGAGCGGAGGGACGGGGTCGAGACTCCGGCGGGAGTGACCCAACGTGGACTAGGGGAGGCGCCATCCTCCCGATACCACGGGAAAAATCGATGAGCAATCTCTTACTCTTACTCTTTACTAATTGCACTTGTTATCTTATTTATCCTATATGTTTGTAGTAGATATTGTGCTTATCTCATATGATTGCTTAGCAATTTTTTCCGTGCTAGCTCCTCGTTATATCTAGTGATAGATGCTTTCCTTATATATGCTTGTACCTACTTGTGATAGCTCACACTTGCTTGATATCATATAGTGATCTTGTTATGGTTATATTGTATCTATCTAGTTATCATGATCACTAGCTTGAGCTTTCTCTTGTGTACTTATACATGCTAGTTTGCTTGTCTATCTTATCATATACACTAGCATGTATAGGACCTGTTGAGCTTCCCTATGTGTTCCCTATATGCATGCTAGATTGTTTGATTGTCGTTATCTTATATACTAGTATGTGTAGGATTTGTTGAGCTTATGTTGTCATATCTATATATGCTAGGTTGTTTCCTTATACTCATGTATGCCTTGCACCTAGCATGTACAAGTCCTAGCACATGGTTATCCTTGCTTGATCACTTACACGTAGTGCACATGTACGGTCTTGTTATGTATCCTTTACTTGTGCAAATAGATTGAGTAGCTAGAAGTGCAAAAAGTTATAGTTCATGGTATGCCCGATTCACCCCCCTCTCGGTCACACGGTCCTTACAGCGGCCAAGCTGGACCTGACTGGTGTCTCCCGGGAGCTGGCTGGTACCCTGGAGGAGTCTGGCATCCACGAGCGCCCTCCCCTCCGCTCCAT
Organism: Eragrostis curvula; assembly: GCA_007726485.1. Lineage (NCBI taxonomy): Eukaryota > Viridiplantae > Streptophyta > Magnoliopsida > Poales > Poaceae > Eragrostis > Eragrostis curvula. The sequence goes on along the minus strand of CM017440.1, from coordinate 52,572,256 downwards.
CCCCGTCCACAAGCTCAATAAGATGGGCAAGACCTGCATCCCGCGCCGTCGCCTGGTGGAGCTGGACGCGGTGGTGGTCCCCTGTCACTAGCTAGATGGATGCGTCTAACAGTCCGATCCACAGGATCTTTGTCCCACGGTGCTGTTTAAGCAGACACGAGATAATACCAACACTTTGCGATACATTTTACATTATTTTTATTACAAGATTGGTTCAGAGTGCAGCGAACATATTACAGAAGAGCGGAAGCGTAAACGACAAGTTCAAAACACGTTTGATATATCAGAGTTTAACTCTCACGTTAAGCATGAGTAATAATCCGAGCCCGACTGGATTATCACTGTAGCAACAAGCATCACTGCGGCGGCACATCGGACTCCCACTGGGCGGACCATCCTTCGGGGACTTGCACGTCCCACGGAAGTACGCCTTCAGAAAGCTCAACATCTGTACTAATGAAAAACACAATGGCACAAAGCCTGAGTACTAATTACTCAGCAAGTCTTAACCGTCAAATAACTCTAGACATGCAAGGCTGACATAGGAGGGTTTCATTTGTAAAGGACTCGCACTTAAGCATAACTAATTCTTGCTATCAACTTTTAGCCATCTTTTATCTTCATTATTAAACAAGAAGATAAGTGAGCTTAACTACTTTCAAGCATCAATAAAACATGTAATTTAAGCAGGAGCCAAATATCATAATAGACTATCTTTCAACTCCTATAACCATCATCCATATTCATCATTCTTATATGTGTGCTACGTGATGACTCAATTCACAAGCGGGTACTCATTACTGCGAGGGACAGCGACTGCAATCGATTTATACCAGCTGGCAAAAACCCGAGGTACACGACGTATATGCACAAAAGTCATATACGACAGCCTTTCACAAGACAGTAAACAACAAGTACGGCGCTAGTCGCAGCGATTGGGTAGCCGTTCCACCAAAGGTACCCAGTACCTCCCATGGCTTGAACCTGCCCAATCCATCTGTACAGGATACCGCACAACGATGCCACCGTACAAGCTACTAAGTTTACTAGCTCCCATAGCACTAGTATGCACTCGGTACTGTTCAATGCTTGCTCAAGAGGGCCAACAACGAATCGGTCCTTAACCGACTAGGCAGGGCTACAGTAGCCAACACCTCCATGTGTTGCTACAACCTGTACATGCATATTCCATCCTGCCCGGTCTCAACCATTCAAAAACATTCTCATCATTATCTTTGAGGGGGATCATCTTTTAGTTGTCATCAAATCCTATTCGATACTACCCGTAGCTTTAAGCCTAGCATTTTCTATCGAGAACTAGGGTAGACACTTGTTCACCATAGGTCATTTGGGACATGCAAATGGATTTCCATTCAACTCCTATAAACCTATGTGCATCAAGCATACTAGACTCGCTACATTATTATCTCTAGAAAGATAAAGTTCATAAAAGGGGTTGCATGATCCGGGGCTTGCCTTGGTTTTCCACGGATAAGTTAGCGACTTCAACTTCAGATTTTTGCTGGTTTTGATTCTGTTGAAGATCCGCTTCGGCCTCGACTTGTTCGTTACCTAAACATGAATAAATGTCCAATGGAAATGAATCTACAATAAAGTCAACATGATATGCATGAATGATTCAAATTTGATTTCATTTCCAAGTGATACATTTGGATGATTTGGAATTAGTTTGATTATTTCCTTCATCGACTCCCATGAAGCATTGTTACTTTATAACCTATCTGACCAGACCAGAGACTTTGGTGATTGGTCCTCATCTAAGTGACATATGTGCAAAAGATTAAGGTCTAGTAATTAATAGGTTAGTTATGAAGAAGATGACAAGTTTATCAAAGAGAAATTATTAGTTAAAGTTTCTTACAGAAACAACTATCATGGTTCATCTCTATGAACAGAGCATCTCAAAAGGAGATGATGAAGCTCTAGTTCACACTTTTCTTATTTGTATTCAATTTACTATGAATTGTTTAGTGCATAGCTCATAAAATTCATACAAGGTTCCTCTTACAGAACCAGGGGTTATAGTTGGTACTTGTGAACAGAGGGTATCAAATGAATTCTTACAAACCTGAGGTTGCATTTTTACCATGTCCATATTAATTACTATGAATTAATTAGGTTTTACTTTGTACCAATTATTTATGAAAAACTACTCATGAACAATGTTCCACACTGACATCTCTGGATAGATCTTAGGGAGAGGAGCACAACAAAATTTGGTTTGTAATTTTTGGATACCTAGAACTCCAGTTATTGAATTTTGAAGTTTGAATTATTTCTGAGCAAGTTGCACTTATTTACGGAACTGCCATCAGTTCAAGTTAAAGAGAGCACGCGCTCTGGCGCGCAGGTACGCACGGCGGCGACGGCGTGGCGAGGCTTGCCGGCGATGAGGAGTGGACGGGGACGTGCACACCAAGCGGCTACACTATCAGTGACCCCTAGGCTACACGCTGCTTGAGACGGCGACGGAAGAAGCTCACCGGAGCGGCGTAGCACCGTGCGAGGGCGGAGGCGGCGATGGCAGGACGGCGGCGGATGGCGGCGAGGTCTCTGTGAGCTGCACGAGGCACAATCCATGACAAGGTCAAGTCAGGGAGTGCGTGGGAGTGAGAGGCACACGCCGGTGCAAGGAATCGACCAAAGGTTCACAGAATCCGACGGCTTACCGAGGTTACTCAACTAGGGTTGGCGAAGCTCGTCGGGGAAGAAGACTCGATTCCGGCTGGAAGGCTTGGGGTCGACGTGAACTTGTTGCGGGGAATGGAATAGGGGTTGCTGGCGGTTCTTTTGCCACGGTTGGCTGGGCTGGAGACGGACGGAGGCGACGGCGAGCTCAAGCTCAGTCCGCGGCATCCATGGCGGCTTGTGGGGTTGTTTTCGACCGAGAGAGTGACGAGGGGAGTAAAGCGAGGAGTGAGGAGTGAAAAGCAGTAGCTGATCGGCCTGTTCCTATCCGGAGACGTCGCGCGGTGAAGCAGGCAAGCAAGCAGCTGCGTGGCAATCGCGCGCACGCTGCGTTGGTCGGCCGAGCAGAGAAGAGGAAGAAAGATCAAGAGCTTTGTGTCACTGACAGCTGGGTCCCACGGCTCCTTTTAAATTTCTGTTTCAATTTTCTATCCTTTGTAAACTCCAAAAGAAAGTCAAACAAAGGTCAAATTGAGTCCAAATTTTTCCTGTAGATCCCCAACAACTTGCACTTCATATTTTTCAACTGAAATTAAGGTACATTGTTATGAACTAAGATTTAAAATTCAAATGATTTGTTTAAAATTTAAGATTGCTTCATTTATTTAAATGGGTTCCCAAATGCAACTGTTTCTGGAATGTTTGATTGCACATTGTTATGTTCAAACTTTTGAACTTCATTTTAAAATTTCACTTAAATTTGCATTCTTTTCATATTTTCATCAATTGTTTCATAGAATACTTTGAATTCTTCATGTGCTCAACTCAACACGATTTTCTAGCAAGATAGAAAAATAAAGGAGACACCTGGGGTGTCACAATGCGGCCCTCCGGCCAAGCTGCGCCTGCGGCACCCCCCGCCTGCCTGCAGCTCCTTTTGTCCCTGCTGTGCGCTGTCCTACGCCGGCAAGGAGTGGCACATCTCCCACCTTGGCTAGTCTATGTTGAGTGCCCTGCGTGGCCTCCTTCTCTTTTGCGCCTGTTGACACCGGATTTTGGCCCAGGGCCCATTGTCAGTGTGCGCTGGGTCAAAGAAGTTTGTGTGTGAATGTGGTAGCCCACCGAAAAGTCGTGAGGCCGAAGGAAACGTGTGTGTGCATGAGTGGGTCCGTGTTTTTTTTTAATTCTTTTCCTGTTTTAGTTTGTAAAAAGGTGACCGAGTAGTGGTCGAGTAGGAGTGCCTCAGGGATATAAATATAGACCCGTGAGTATTGTAAAAAAACCCTAATCAATCAATACAATCACTTTTCGGCGCATCGCCAAATCTTCTCGACCGAAGTTTTCGTCGGAATCGGCGCTCGTCGGGGCTCCGGTATCGACTTGGATTTTCGTCAGGTAAGCTCATCGACTTCTATTATGTCGACTTGTCCATGATTAGAAATCGATGTGGCTGCTAGTTATCCGGTAACTTAGATCGAATTAGGGTTCGATATCATGCATCGACTACTTGGAATTGTTTAAGACTTAGTCCAGTTCTTTGTCGCGGTTAGTTGACTTGTCGATTTCCTGTTTGACCTAGTTATTCGAGTCACTGTTGAACGAGTTAAGATCGATTGTGTAGTACAGTTTGACCTGGTCCTGTGCTGTGTCACCTAGTTTGACTTGTCCTAGGGGAAGCAGTTTGCAGTTTGCTGGTTCAATTAATTTTATTAGTTTAATAGTTCTTTCGGGGTGTTTAGCCGATTGTTTATCACGTTCAGATTGATCCTTATATGCTATTTTAATGCTACATTGTTACTGTTTAGGTAGAAGATCTGAACCATCTCCCAGTGCTGATCTGTTTAATTATAGTGCTTGCCGATTTCACTTGCCGATTGCATGTCATACTGTTGATCTTTTGCCGATTGCCGATTCCTATGCATGTATCGTTCGCTTTAATTATTGTGCGAGTATTTATCTTTATGAACATGCCGATCCGTTTATAGTCGACAGCCGAGTATTTATTATAGTATTTTTATTTATTATTTATTGTCATTGGCTGCAGTTACGCATCAGCCTGTCTGGGGCCGATAGCCCAGGGATTTTACACACTTTCTTGTCTTTGTCGATTTGCAGGGAAAATCGACTGGCACGCTCCGAAATTCACTGCGTTCCAAGTTTGGTCCTGAACAGAGTCAAGCAAATCTCTCAGGTCACGTGTGTGAAGCAGCAGAAGTACATTTTGCTGCCAACATACTTTTTGGCACGCCCAGTGGGACTCAACCAGCTTTCAGAGTCAGATGGCGTACGTTTTGGCCATTGCTGATGATGGTTCTCTGCTTACCGATAATAAGGGTAAGCAGATCTGGATTCCTGCACCAATGGTTGGAGATAACAAGGACTCTTCTGAGATAACTTCCAACAATGAGATGCTTGCATGGGAGAAGATGTCCTTGGATCAGAAGAAGCAGTATCAGAGTTATTTGGTCGAATGTCAAACGAAGTATTTTGAGACGATCAAGATGACGCGAGGCAAAGCTACGACAAAAGCAGCTATACCTGTGGTGTTGAGGCCAGAAGAATTGACGGCGCTGAAGGCTGAGAAGTTGCCGGATCGAGCTTTGCTGGATGAGATTGTGAATGCATCGGTTCATGGTGCTTTTGTTAATCAATCAGGTGTGTTGGTCAATTCCTTATATAACATGGTCAAAGCAGTTATGGATGGCACCATGCAGAGTGAACCTGGATTTGTGGGACCGACAATTGCTTCACCCGCTACTACACCATTATGTACTGCACATCTTGATGGTCAACCTGCAACTCAAGACGGGTCAGCTTCTAGCCAACAGAAGCAACCTTATGGCATGCCGATAGAGTTATGGGCCCCAAGTACTCAAGCTTTGGCGACTGCAGGGGCGACCCGGGTATTGGCGCCAAACCTTACTGAATCGGCGCCGATGTCTACGCAGAGAATGGAAATAGGGGGAACTTCTACCGATCCCAGAATTGGTCAGACCCCACAGACCAGGTACCATGTGGCTCCTAATGTCAACCCTGCACTGTTCAGTCAGGAGGCTCCACAAGGCTATCACAGGGTAGCGGATTTTCGTGAATATTACAACAGGGAGCAACCCGCTCAGATGCAGTCATAGTTACACCAACCGTCTCAATCGGCTGGGGGGCAAGGACAGAATGCGTCAGAAGACATAGTTGCTAGATTGGCCGAAGTCATGAAGGTGCAGTTTCATCTAAAGCCTCGGGAGCAGAGTTTCATGTATCGACGTGCATATCCAGAGTGGATGGAACAGGTTGCTTTGCCACACCGATACAAGCTGCCAGAGTTCTCCAAGTTTTCTGGGCAAGACAGTATTTCTACAGTGGAGCATATCAGCCGATACTTAGCATAGTTGGGAGAGGCGTCTGCTCAGGATGCATTGAAAGTTCGACTGTTTCCCCTGTCGTTATCCGGATCGGCATTCTCATGGTTCACTTCGCTTCCTGCGGGGTCCGTGCGAAATTGGACCGATTTGGAGAAGAAATTTCACTCTTATTTCTTCACTGGGATGGTAGAACTGAGCATATCAGATTTGACAGCTGTTCGTCAGAAAGCTGGAGAGTCAGTTGCCGATTTCGTGCAGAGATTCAGAAACATCCGTGGCTGGTGTTACAACTTGAATCTGACAGATCGGCAAATGGCTGAGATTGCCTACCAAGGGTTGCTGCCTCAAATTAGAGATAAGTTTACGCCTCAGGAAGTCGATGGTTTGGCACAGCTGGTTCAGAAAGCGTCGATTCAGGAAGGACGCATCCAGAATGCTCGTGGCAGACAGTACCAGGTAGCATATGCCGATTATTCTTCTGAGTCTGATGATGAAGATGAAGTTGCTCTTGCCGAGTGGTCTAGGAACAAGGAGACTGTCATGTGCCCGTGGGTTAAGCAGAAGGCAGAGGAAAAGAAATATGATTTTGACATCAATAAAGCTGATAAGATATTTGATTTGCTACTCCAAAAAAAGCTTATTCAGTTGCCACCCAATCACACGTTGCCTTCAGCTAAGGAATTGAAGAAAATCAAATGGTGCAAGTGGCATAATTCTCCTTCTCATCACACCAATGAATGCAAGGTGTTTAGGCAACAGATCCAGTCGGCAATTGAGAACGATCGCATCAGGTTTTCTGGTCAGAAGCCGATGAAGATTGTTGGCGTCTCTTACGGTCACGCGGGAAACACGCGACCGCGGGGAGACGCCGGGGGTTATGGAATTGTTCACTTGCACTATTTAACCAAATAATCCACAACTAGTAACAAGTACTAGATATGAATTATAAGGTTTGTCATGTTAAATAGAATATCCGCAAGCGGACGGATAACCCGTTGTAGCATTTCACCCGAGAGTATTCCAGGGTATCGTATTTATATTTTCCCAAAGGAAGACATGGTTGACAAGAGTACTCATGTTCATGGTATTACAAATGATAGATGATATAACCACATTCCAACACAGGGGTAAGATTCAATAGTAGAGGATAGTGTGACACACACAAAGGTATTCCACTCTCTCTAATAAAAAGGCGAGAGACAGTTCTAAGCAATGCTAAGTTAAACTAGTAAGCTACTACTCCAAGAGTACAACATTCATATAGCGTGCAAGCTTCTACCCAACATCTAAGGTCATGCAAGAACAAGCAAGCGTCTATGTCTAGGCAACTTCGGGAGGTCCGGCATACGCAGGGTCTGCCCCGCGACTCCGGCGCATTTACATACTCCTATGCCGTGCCCGAACGTGGAGGGTTCCTTTGGATGGACAGGGCTGTCACTTCCTGCCACCTACCTCTACAAACCGTGGGACACGCACACACTCAAGGGTGGAGAGACAACCCCAGCACCATGCCGGCGTCACTAACCACGACTCTAGATCCCTCGAGGCACCCCCAACCCTTCGGATCGACGGGGTGATAAATCTAGAGCACCTTTGCAGGACAAAGAGCCCGATGCCAAAACATAAGAACAACTAGCCTAACCAGCATGAACTAGATAAAGGGATCAAAACTAGCACTAAGTCATGCATAAGCGTTCGTCGCTCAAGAACGAGCGACGAACGACGATCAATCAAGTAAGTTCAAGAATAATCGATGATCAAGTATGAACGAACGAAGAACGCTCGATGTATGTTCACGAACGATCACCGATGAACGATGAACGAACGATGAACGAACATGAATGAACGACGAACACTCATGCAAGATCACGATCAAACTACTAAGCACATAACAAGTATATGAACGAATGTATTCCATAGATGAAGAACAAGTCTTACAAAGAAGGGATACAAGGGCTATACCCAATTCTCCACAAGACTTTGGGAGCAATGAGGCAGCCCACTACTCAGCCTAGCACTACCTAGAAAAGTCTCTAGCTCTAGTGTGAGGAGAGGAGGGAATGATCCTTGTATTGTGTTGTTGGAAGGAGGGGGGTACCCCTCCTTATATAGGCTTTGAAGGTCGGTAACTTTGAGGCGGTTCCCGAGGTCGGTGGCATTTAATGTAGGGGGAACCGACCTCCAGAGGTCGGTAACAAACCGCCACAAAAAGTGGGACCCAGGGGGCCACCCTGCCAGGTCGGCCGACCTGGTCCAGGGGGGTCGGCCGACCTGTGCCTGGCCCCTCCTGGGCTGGGCTTTGGCAGGTGGCTCCCCCTCTGGGTTTACTTCTTTGGTTCAGGTGCATTTAGCCTTGGTTGTGTTGGTCTTTGACGAGATTTGGCCTTTTGTCTTGGAGTTGCATTCCCGCGGCGAACGTCGTATTTGTGAAAGTGTTGTTTTGTCGCCTTGGGGCATGGTTTCACCTGGATTTCTCTCTTATTCCACCTGCACACTAAAATCTAGAGGTACATGTGGAAATAGATTATTCTTAAATAAAATGCGTGTAAAGAATGTCCAATCCTTCTTGTTTATTGAGCTAGTTGACGGCCGAAATTGGTCCGTAACGACCGTCAACAACTCCCCCAAGCTTACCCCTTGCTCGTCCCGAGCAAGAAGTAGGACTTTAGGTTGTTGATCAGGAGTTGCTACAATGCCTACTTCTCAAAGGTACCAAGTGTGTAACAAAGATACTCATCCTTGAGTTGAATAAGTTGGCCAAGGTAACTCACCCTTTTCCCTTAGTCCTTATGGGGCTTTTGCTTTATACTTCACCTTGGGCGGTTGAGAGAGAGAACGGTGTACGAGCATTTGTTTTCTCATTCCTTGTCTTGCTTTTATTCTCCGGAGGTTTTCAAAAAGATTTTCAAAAATAAAACCAAGTTCCTCAAGTGAAACTCTCGAATCGCTTAAGTGGTGTTTTCATTCCTTACCAAGGCATGTGTGTTGCCTCATCCTACATCTAATAGCCTTTTGTGGAGCTCAAGGTAGGATATGAAGAGAGGCATACTTGCATTCATATTTTGCAAAACCAAAAGAGTGGATCCACGGAGATAGCAAGCCATACAATCAAAGATCAAGATGTGCAAGTGTGTGAGTGGATGGTGGTGGTGTATGTGACTACTCCTCTTTTTGTTCACCTCTCTTTATTTTATATTTTGGGGCATGGCTATCTTTTCTTCTTTCTTTTTCCATGCTCAAGATGAGAGCAGATAAATTTTCTTTTTCTTTTCATGCTCATCTTCTGTGAGCTTTATTTTCTTTCTTTCTTTTGCATAGCCATGCCTAATTTTGATATTTCAAGAGAGGTGATAAATTGTGAGGAGTGTCTTTATTTTGGTGGATGGTATGACATGTTGCTAACTTCCGGTGTAGAAGTTTAGCATATGAGGTGGAATGTGTACGTGATCTTGATCATGAGAGTATGGAGAGCATCTCACTAGGGTCGCACAATTTTGATAAAGCTCAACGAAATGGCAAGCAGCATATGTGTAAGGTTTTACATGAAGTACTACATATGGCTTTGGTAGGAAATTAACATCACTGAGGAACTTATAAATTTTTATGATTTTCGAAAACAAAAGCTCCGGAGTTTTCAAGCTTATCTTGGAACAAGATTGAGTAGCTCTTTTTTACCATATCATCTCTCACAACAACTTAGGTTCAGCGCAAACGTATGCAACCCACAAGTTTCAGGTTCTAAGCGAGTTTTATTTAGCCAACAAACTCAAAACTAGGAGAGTACTAAGTTATGAACTAGGCACAAGAGAGAGATAAAGCAAAGCAACTATTCATCATCTCAACATAGAAAGACTAGGAACATTTTTACAGCCCATAAAGAGACTACACTACTTATTTTTGTTCTTTTTAGTTTTGCTATTTTTATTTTGTTTTTCATATGAGAAGCAGGAACAAGCAAAAATGAAAGGAAAAGGATACAAGTTGTGATACATGATACCTTAGCGGGGGGCCATGGTGTCTCCCCCCCAAGCTTGTTCTTGCTCATGGGTTTCGTGGATCGAACCCCATGTGGCGAAAGTAAGCCGAAAGATCGGCTTGTCCCCGTTCCGTCATGTTGGTGAGGTTGGTGAGCTGGGTGTCGGTGCGTTCTTGCCACTGATGGGTTTGTAGGATGTGTTGATTCAGCGCGTATTGAGTGTCTTCCGCCGTGGTCTCGAGCCTTCCCATTTGCTCGGAGAGGTTGTTCATCTCTTGCTCAAAGTAGTAACCTTGAGCAGAAAATGAATGACGTCTCCCGGCCATGGGTGTCGCACCGGAGTCGGAGGAATGTTCCTCCTATTGCTGCTGCGGAGTGAACATCCTTGGGCCATGTACCGAGCCTTGTCGCGTCGAGCCGCCGGCCATATATGGTGGCGGGACTGGGTACGCACCGGGAAAGAGTCCGGCGTGACCTTGCCCCGGCGCACTATGAGGCATGGGCTGCGGTGTGGGCGCTTCGGAGCTCGATGGCTGATCCGTTCTTCACGTTCTCCTGCGAGAAGAAATACTCCTGCGTGCACTCTCCATTTCTGTTTGTTGCAGCAGCTCCGTGTCAAATGCTCGCGTAGGAGCAAAGATACGGTTTTGAAGAAGTGCGTAGGCGTTCATCTCGTGCTCGCCCACCAAGTCGAGGTCGGTGTCGGCGAGGAGATGATGCTCGTTGTTGCTCTCTTCTTCGGCTGCATGTGGTGGACTTGGCGGTGGTTCGACCACGGGGCGCGCGCGCGTGCTTCGGCGTGAAGAGGTTGGACTTGAGCTTGAGCTTAGGGACTTCTTCAATGATCCGTACAGCCGCTTCGCTCCCGACATGGCTGCAGCGAGGAGAGCAAGAACACAAGAACAAAAACTCCGAACGGGTTATGTTAGGGAAAATTGAATCGGCGAAACCGTCGGTTGTTCTTGTGAGCAAGAAAATCGCAACTCGAAAAAAAAACAAAAAAAAACAAATCAAAACACAAACTGAAAGAACAGTGGGAGAGGAGTTTTTTATGCAGAATTTTGAGGCAAGCACAAAGTGAGAGCAAAGGAGAACCTTGTGAGCAAGAGAGTGAAGTGAATGAGGAATGAAATGAGTGTGTGTGAGGGGGAGGACACTTCTGCCCGGCCATCCCAATTTATAGCACGAAATGTAGCCGTTTTTGAACGTTGGAGGGGGAATATGACCGTTGGGAAAAAGATGGGGGGCAGCAGTGGCTGCCACAGGTCGGCCGACCTGGAAAATGGGGGTCGGCCGACCCCCTGTGAGGCCCACTTGTTCCCCCTCTTGGCCCATGGCCTTCAACGGTCATATGGTTCATGACCTTGGCTGCTATGTCCAGTAAATTCTCGGAAATATTGCTCAGAAAGATTTCCAAATAAAATCATGCCTCGAAATTCAAATGGTTTTCGGAAAAATTGAAACTAGAAGAGAAAAAGTGTCGGAAAAATCCCAACATGTGGAAAATTTATTGTAGTGGTACAGAGGTACTCCAAAACCTTGCACAAAAGAGTGAAAAAGTTTTGAAGAACCAAATATTTTTGGAGATTAATTTTTGTATGCATGGCGAGATGAAAATAAGTATGCTGGCGGAAAAAAAAGAAAATCCAAATAAAACTTTGTGAGGGAAGAATAGAATGCAAAGTGGTTCGGAAAAATGCAAATGGTGATTTTTGGAAAAGTGTATAAAAATTTTAAAAAGAAATCAAAAAGAAATGAAGAGAGAATGATAACGCCGATTAACCGGTCGGTCCAGGGCTTCGCCGTTTTAAGTCCGGCGAGCAAGGACTTCTCCATGCGTTTCATTCTTGAGGTGCCGGCCCCGTCCTTGGAGAAGAGGATGAAGATGGCTGCACCTTCTTTACTTGCCACATTTGTTTGATCTTGGGTTGTGCTGGTGGCTTCTCAATTTGAGGGGTCGATTTCTTGACCCATAACCCCGGCCTTGTTGTTGCGGGCTTCTTGGGTTGGTACCATGACGGGTTCTCACGTTTGTCAATTTGCTTCCAAAGAGCAATGAGACTATCCGCCTTTCTCGGGGTCACTTCAACTTCTTTGATGTTTGAGGGGTTTGGCCCATACTTGATCTTGATCATCGAGCATTGTTCTTTTCGGGGTTGGAACTCGAATTTCTCCTCCTTCTCATTGATGTAGAAACGGATTTCTCTGGCCCCAACATCAATTTGAGCCTTCGCGGTGCTAAGAAAGGGACGTCCCAAGATGAGGGGTGTCTCTTTATCAGTGTCCATTTCCAGCACCACGAAGTCCACCGGAATGAAGTTACCACGGATTTTCACCGGAATGTCTTCAGCTATTCCCGCGGGGTAGCGGACTGATGAGTCCGCTAGTTGTAGCCTCATTGGTGTAGGAGTTAACTCCGTGTAGCTCAATCGATCGAAGACTTCTTTGGGCATAACGCTGACGCTTGCCTCAAGATCACATAAGGCGTGTTCGAAGTGATGTGCCTCAATGGAGCATGATATGGTGGGGCAACCAGGGTCCTTCTTCTTTTCTGGAAGCCGATTGAGTATAGCCGCGCTACACTCTTCGGTGAGCTTGACCATCTCTGTCTTGGGCAGTGGTCGCTTGTTATTGAGGATGTCTTTGAGGTAACGTGCATATGTGGGCACTTGTACCATGTCCATCAAAGGCACGTTGACATGAATCTTTTGGATGACTTCCACAAAACGATCAAATTGTTCATCCACCTTCGGCTTCTTATTTCTGTGTGGGAATGGCATGAAACTAGTGTCTTGGAATTCTAGTGCCTCTTTCCCAGTGGTTGCCTTTGGTTCATCATTCTTTTTCTGGATGATAGAAGGGTCTTCTTCTTCTTGTTCAACCCTGTCCTTGTTACCTGCATGGTTAGGATATGGCGGGTCCCGAGTGGATTTTCCTCCCCTCGTGGTAACCGCATTAACATTTTCTAAAGAAGACTCGGGTTGCCCCGGGATCTTCCCAGAATTAGAGGTAGGAACAAGAGCAGCCAGCTAAGCAAGTTGGGTTTCTATCATTTTGTTAAAACTCAGCTGATTTTTGAAAGCGGAAGAAAAACCTTCTAGCTGTGAATTTATATTTTCTAAAACTTTATCGTTGGCAGCAAGCTTTTTGTTGATTGATTCATTAATTTTAGCTTGGCCAAGAACCAAATCTTTCAAAGAGGGCTGATTATTGTAAAAACCAGAAAAATTGTTACCTCTATTTTGATTTTGATTATATCCTTGACCTCCGTTTGGGCGATACCCGTTGTTGTTGTTCATGTAGAACGCATCTTCTTGGGTGTGGGGGCAATTCTTCCCCATATGGCCCGTATCCCCGCATTCCTCACACGTCATGTGTGAGTCCAATGCACGAACACTACCACTTGAAGTGTGTTCATCCAAACGCTTCATGAGAAGGTCAAGTTTGGCGGACAACATGTCCACTTCCTTGACAGGGTGGATGCCTTTTGAGCATGTTTGGAGTCGATCATCGCTCCACCCTTGATTGGAGACCATCTTCTCAATAAGATCTTTTGTTTGAGTAACGGTTTTGGAGAAGAAGGCTCCTCCAGCAGCGGCATCCATATGTCCACAGGCTGTTGGTGTTAACCCGTTGTAAAAGTGTTGAAGAATGAGCCATTCTTCCATCCCATGGTGTGGGCAGGCTGATGTGTATTCTTGGAGCCTTTCCCATGCCTCGGGTATGGATTCATTTGTTGCTTGCTGGAAGCTTGCAATTCTTCCACGAAGAGCATTGGTTTTGCCCATTGGGAAGAACTTAGCGAGGAACGCCGTAGAACATTTGTCCCAAGTGTCAATATTGGCGCGGTTTGCATAGAACCATTGTTTCGCTTTCCCAAGGAGGGAGAGCGGAAACAAACGGAGCTTGATAGCATCTTGATTGCCTTCTCCCGTGCCTGACGTGTTGCATATTTCTAGGAATTGTTGGAGAAGAGAGTTGGCGTCCTCAGAAGCCTTCCCACAAAAGGGTATGGCTTGCACCATAGTGATGAGGCTGGATCTTATGTTAAGTCCGGCGTCACCAACGTCGACGTTGGGTCCAATGGGCACATTGGCGACGGTGGGCGCGGAGTATTCACGAAGGGTCTTTTCAGCCATGACGTTTGACGTAGATGGTGCGGAAGATGCGGGTTCGCTTGTCGAGAGTACTTGAGGGGAGACGACAACGCGGTGTCGAGTCTTCCTCACAAGTGACTCGGGATTATCAACGAAGTTTTTCGGCAAGTCGAATCCACGCATACACTATCCTGTTTTCACATCAAAGAGAAAACAGATCAAGGTTAGTGTCGGTGCTAAGAAACCGGCCGACAAGTAAATTTGTAACTACGGCGCCTGACGATCTTCTATGATGGCGAGGGTTTTGCGAGAGAGGCGAGATTTATACTGGTTCAGGCAATTGATGCCCTACGTCCAGTTCGTGAGTGGTTCGTGTTTCGACTTGCAGAGGGGAGCTACAAGTGTGGACGAGGGAGGAGAAAGACTCCAGGCCTCTTTGTGTGTATTTCTATGTCTGTGTGTTGTCTATCTATCCGGGGATCCGATCGAGACTAGCTGGCCTCAGCCTCATGCACCCAGCTCTCCTCTTATAGTCAAGGAGTGAGCCGGTTTACCAATGGGAACGGGGCTTTCGAGTTGTGGGCTAGCGCGGCTACACGCCGCACTAGTCTGCACCCTAGCTGCCACTGTGGCCCTAGTCAGGCGGCGTCCTGTCCGCCCGGTCGCCGGGCAGGTGGTCGAGATGTCAACCCAGACTGTCGTGGCCGTCTTGTCGTCGGTCCGGTCTTCGTCCCTGTTCAGGGTGATGATGATGTCGTAGCCATCCCGCTGCTGTACTCGAGGTGTCAGGCGGCGCCGCGAGATGGGACGGATGCCACTGTGCGGGTCACATCGCGTGCCTGCAAGTATATGAGTTGCTGGGTAGAGTTAAGGCTCCCCAGCTACTCGTCGTAAATGCCTGTCCTCCTTGTCAGAGGAAAATCTTCTCGACGAAGTCTCCCAACTCGGGGTCGGGCGAAGCGCGGCTTGTGGGCCCGCCCGACTGAGGGTCGGGCGAGGCGGAAGTTGTGGGCCCGCCCGACTGGGGGTCGGGCGAGGCGGAAGTTGTGGGCCCGCCCGACTGGGGGTCGGGCGAGGCGGAGTCTGTGGACCCCACCCGACTCGGGGTCGGGCGGGGCGGAAGTCGTGGACCCCACCCGACTCGGGGTCGGGCGGGGCGGAAGTCGTGGGCCCGCCCGACTGGGGGTCGGGCGAGGCGGAACTTGTATGTGCCCTCGGGGTCGGCCGTGGGCCCCTCGAGCACTCTGTTGTTATGCACCTGTTCCTGTGGGCCCTACACAATTAAGCTGAGACGGTTAGCGGGATTAAGTATCCTAGATCAGGATACCCTGATTTGGGTATCCGTCAGTTAGCCTGCATGGGCAATGGTTAAACCACATCAAGTGTAATCATGAACAATCATTGTATTCTTGTTAACCAATGTCTTCCCCGGCAACGGCGCCAGAAATGCTTGTTGGCGTCTCTTACGGTCACGCGGGAAACACGCGACCGCGGGGAGACGCCGGGGGTTATGGAATTGTTCACTTGCACTATTTAACCAAATAATCCACAACTAGTAACAAGTACTAGATATGAATTATAAGGTTTGTCATGTTAAATAGAATATCCGCAAGCGGACGGATAACCCGTTGTAGCATTTCACCCGAGAGTATTCCAGGGTATCGTATTTATATTTTCCCAAAGGAAGACATGGTTGACAAGAGTACTCATGTTCATGGTATTACAAATGATAGATGATATAACCACATTCCAACACAGGGGTAAGATTCAATAGTAGAGGATAGTGTGACACACACAAAGGTATTCCACTCTCTCTAATAAAAAGGCGAGAGACAGTTCTAAGCAATGCTAAGTTAAACTAGTAAGCTACTACTCCAAGAGTACAACATTCATATAGCGTGCAAGCTTCTACCCAACATCTAAGGTCATGCAAGAACAAGCAAGCGTCTATGTCTAGGCAACTTCGGGAGGTCCGGCATACGCAGGGTCTGCCCCGCGACTCCGGCGCATTTACATACTCCTATGCCGTGCCCGAACGTGGAGGGTTCCTTTGGATGGACAGGGCTGTCACTTCCTGCCACCTACCTCTACAAACCGTGGGACACGCACATACCCAAGGGTGGATAGACTACCCCGGCACCATGCCGGCGCTACTAACCACGACTCTAGATCCCTCGAGGCACCCCCAACCCTTCGGATCGACGGGGTGATAAATCTAGAGCACCTTTGCAGGACAATGAGCCCGATGCCTAAACATGAGAACAACTAGCCTAACTAGCATAAACTAGATAAAAGGATCAAAACTAGCACTAAGTCATGCATAAGCGTTCGTCGCTCAAGAACGAGCGACGAACGACGATCAATCAAGTAAGTTCAAGAATAATCGATGATCAAGTATGAACGAACGAAGAACGCTCGATGTATGTTCACGAACGATCACCGATGAACGATGAACGAACATGAATGAACGACGAACACTCATGCAAGATCACGATCAAACTACTAAGCACATAACAAGTATATGAACGAATGTATTCCATAGATGAAGAACAAGTCTTACAAAGAAGGGATACAAGGGCTATACCCAATTCTCCACAAGACTTTGGGAGCAATGAGGCAGCCCACTACTCAGCCTAGCACTACCTAGAAAAGTCTCTAGCTCTAGTGTGAGGAGAGGAGGGAATGATCCTTGTATTGTGTTGTTGGAAGGAGGGGGGTACCCCTCCTTATATAGGCTTTGAAGGTCGGTAACTTTGAGGCGGTTCCCGAGGTCGGTGGCATTTAATGTAGGGGGAACCGACCTCCAGAGGTCGGTAACAAACCGCCACAAAAAGTGGGACCCAGGGGGCCACCCTGCCAGGTCGGCCGACCTGGTCCAGGGGGGTCGGCCGACCTGTGCCTGGCCCCTCCTGGGCTGGGCTTTGGCAGGTGGCTCCCCCTCTGGGTCTACTTCTTTGGTTCAGGTGCATTTGGCCTTGGTTGTGTTGGTCTTTGACGAGATTTGGCCTTTTGTCTTGGAGTTGCATTCCCGCGGCGAACGTCGTATTTGTGAAAGTGTTGTTTTGTCGCCTTGGGGCATGGTTTCACCTGGATTTCTCCCTTATTCCACCTGCACACTAAAATCTAGAGGTACATGTGGAAATAGATTATTCTTAAATAAAATGCGTGTAAAGAATGTCCAATCCTTCTTGTTTATTGAGCTAGTTGACGGCCGAAATTGGTCCGTAACGACCATCAACAAAGATCGACAAACATCCTTTTTCAGTCAACATGATCGGGGGATCTGCTGCGTTGATCGGCAAATATTCGAGGAAGAGAGAGAGGGAAGATAGGAGATCTAATGATGATGAATTCGATCCATACTGAACTTGTCCTTTCTTTCAGTACTGCTGGGAACAAGGCATGAAGTTGCCGTCGATCAAAGGTTGCCCGGGGTGTAGCAGGCGGTCTGCCGATTTGTACAGAGAAGCTTGTATTTCAAGAGGAGCCGCCCCGAGGAATTATCATGATCGATTTGAGGGAAGGCTAATGACAAAGGCTCCTGTGCAAGAGGGACTCGGGCCGGTTAATCAAGTCGAAGAGGAGTATGATGAAGACCATCAAGGCAGATTCACAAAAGAAGGTCAGTGGTGTCCAAGTGGTATCTTTACCAAGACATAGAATAGAAGAGTGCAGAGGACACGTTGCCGGGAGCTGCATAGGGAGATGCACCAGAAGGACGATTATGACAAGGGGCCTAGAACCAAGAAGGTATGGAGGCTGAAGGTCAAGTCTCAGGTACATGAAGTTGAGGCGCCTGTCAATATGGTATTTTTGTTGCCACGAGAATTTAGCTCTTTGAATATTAATGAATCGGAAGAAGAAGCTTCTGCCGAGTTGGTATTAGATCCACAGCAGGCGGTATTCGAGAAGCCCACTGGTGTCGATCATCTCCATCTGAAGGCGTTGTACCTCAATGGTTTTGTTAATGGTAAGCCGATGGGCAAGATGATGGTCGATGGCGGCGCTGCTGTCAATGTCATGCCGATGGTGACTTACAAGAAGATCGGCAGGTTGCCTGAAGAATTGACCAAGACCAATATGACATTAAGGGACTATGGGGGCAGGAGTTCTGAAGTCAAGGGAGTCACTAATGTCGAGATTACTGTTGGAAGCAAGACTTTGCCGACGACATTCTTTGTGATTAAAGGCAAGGGGTCGTACGTCGTACTGCTGGGTAGGGATTGGATTCATGCTAACTGTTGTATCCCTTCCACGATGCATCAGCTCCTTATCCAGTGGGTCGGCGACAAGGTGGAGACCATTCAGGCTGATAGGTCAGTGAGCGTGGCAACTGTAGATTTCTTGACGATGATGGTGGAAGAGTTGCCATGCATATCGGGATCTTACTGGGAAGGAGAGACATTGGATATTACCGACGAGGGTGTATGCATCACGGAGGGATCGGTAACCCCGCGGTTGCTCTAGCAGTGAAGGACTTGGGCATTGATCGGCCGATGGAAGCTGAGAAGGAAGAAGCAATCGACAATCAGCCGATCGACGAAAAAGAGGAAGAAAAGCTGGGTCATGGTTTCATATCGGCCGATGAGTTAAAAGAAGTCGACATTGGGGATGGTGATAAGCCTCGGCCGACGTTTATTAGTAAGAATATTTGTAAGGATTTTAGAGAAAAGTTGATAGCATTATTAAAGGAATATAAAGATTGTTTTGCATGCGATTATAGTGAGATGCCTGGCCTGAGTCGAGATATTGTTGAACACCGATTGCCCATCAAGCCCGGGCATCGGCCGTTTAAGCAGCCTAATAGAAGGATTGATCCAAAGAGCTATGATGCTACTAAAGAAGAGATTACAAGATTGTATGATGCCAAGTTTATCAGGCCATGTCGATATGCAGAGTGGGTATCCAGCATTGTCCCAGTGACCAAGAAAAATGGGAAGATGCGGGTTTGCATCGATTTCAGAGATCTGAATAAAGCTACACCCAAAGATGAGTATCCAATGCCGATGGCGGACGTGTTGATCGATGCAGCTACTGGGCACAAGGTTTTGAGCTTCAAGGATGGGAATGCAGGGTACAATCAGATTTTCATGGCTGAGGAAGACATTGCGAAGACTGCTTTCAGGTGTCCAGGAGCTCTGGGATTGTTTGAGTGGGTTGTCATGACTTTTGGGTTGAAGAATGCTGGTGCTACATATCAAAGGGCAATGAATTTTATCTATCATGATTTGATCGGCCGATTGGTGAAAATCTATATCGACGATGTGATGGTGAAGTCCAAGTCGGTCGAGGATCACATTGCCGATTTGCGGGAAGTGTTGGAGAGGACCAGAAAGTACGGCTTGAAGATGAATCCGCATAAGTGCGCCTTTGGCGTATCGGCAGGTCAATTCTTAGGTTTCATTGTTCATGAAAAGGGAATCGAGATTGGACCTAAGAGTATGGAATCTATCAAAAAGATTCAATCTCCGACCAGCAAGAAAGAGTTGCAGTCCTTGATCGGCAAAATCAATTTTGTGAGGAGATTTATCTCTAACCTTTCTGGAAAAATTAATGCTTTTACTCCACTGTTGAAGCTTAAGGCAGATCAGGAGTTTCGATGGGAGGCCCAGCATCAGAAGGCACTTGATGACATCAAGGAGTATCTAATTTCACCACCTGTATTGATGCCACCTAAGCCGGGCGCTCCTTTCAAGTTATATTTGTCTGCCGATGACAAGTGCATTGGTTCGACTTTGACACAAGTGCAAGACGACAAAGAGAGGATCATTTTTTATCTCAGTCGTCGATTGGTAGATACAGAGACCAGATATTCTGAAATTGAAAGGTTATGCTTATGTCTTTATTTCTCTTGCACTAAGTTAAGACATTATTTGTTGTCCGAGGAATGTACTATTGTTTGTCAAGCCGATATTGTCAGATACATCTTGACCGCTCCAGTGTTGAAGGGCAGACTCGGGAAGTGGATGTTGGCTATTGCAGAATTTGATCTTAGATATGAGTCTGCTAAAGCTGTGAAGGCCCAGGTATTTGCCGATTTGGTGGTTCAGCATGGGGGGCATGATGAATGATTGGTGGAGCTAGTTCCATGGCGTTTGCTTTTTGATGGGTCTATTTGCAAACATGAATGTGGCATCGGCATTGTTATTGTCACCCCTAAAGGGACCAGGTTTGAGTTTTCGTTTCTAGTTGAAGCTTATACTAACAATCAAGTTGAATATGAAGCTGTGTTGAAGGGGCAACAACTGTTAAGGGAGGATAATGCTGATTTCGCCGAAGTTGTTGGGGATTCTTTGCTGATTGTGGGGCAATTGAATAAGGAATATGAGTGCAAAGATGAAGTGCTCTGGGATTATTATCAGAAGTGTCAAGATCTGATGAAGGTTTTCAGACATATCGCCATCAGCCATGTTCCTCGGCAAATGAACTCTGAGGCTAATGATTTGGCTCAGCATGCATCTGGGTATCGGCTCATTGTGAATTCTGTTGATGATGGAGCCGATGTCGATTTGCAAGATTGGAGGATTGAGATCATGAGTTATTTGAGGGATCCAGCCCAGAAGACCTCCAGGAAGCTGCGGTATAAAGTGATGAAGTATGTGCTTGTCGTTGATCAACTTTATTACAAGGCTTTGGAGGGTATTCTTTTGAAGTGTTTGGGTGCCGATGAAGCCAAAAGGATGCTGATGGAAGTTCATGATGGGATTTGTGGGACCCATCAATCGGCGTACAAGATGAAGTGGTTAATCAGGAGAAGTGGATATTTTTGGCCCACGATGCTTGAGGATTGTTTTGAATATTATAAAGGCTGCCAAGATTGTCAGAAATTTGGAGCGATTCAGAGAGCCCTGGCGTCGGCAACGAGTCCTATCATTAAGCCGTGGCCGTTTAGGGGATGGGGGATCGACATGATTGGTGCAATTAATCCTTCATCTAGCAAGGAACACAAGTATATATTGGCGGCTACAGATTATTTTACAAAGTGGGTTGAAGCAGTGCCTTACAGAACTATGGCTTCGAGGGACGTGATTGCTTTCGTCAGGAAAAATATAATTTACAGATTTGGTATTCCTCAGACTATCACCACAGATCAGGGTTCTATTTTTATTTCTGAAGAATTTCGGGATTTTGCCGATAGTATGGGTATCAAGTTATTGAATTCGTTGCCGTATTATGCTCAAACAAATGGTCAAGCTGAGGCTTCAAACAAGACCTTGATCAAGTTGATTAAGCGCAAGATTAAGGAGCAGCCGAGGAGGTGGCATACCTTGTTAGCCGATTCATTGTGGGCCTATCGTATGTCTCGTCATGGATCGGTACAGGTGACGCCATATCAATTGGTTTATGGACATGAAGCTGTTTTGCCTTGGGAAGTCAGCGCAGGATCCAGAAGGGTCCATTTGCAGAATCAGTTGACGGCTGAACAGTATCATGATTTGATGATAGATGAATTGGAAGATGTTTGTCAACAAAGATTGGTTGCATTAAAGAAAATACAAGATAACAAAGCACGGGTGGCTCGACATTATAACAAGAAGGTGGTGACTAAGCAGTTTGATGAAGGGGAACTGGTTTGGAAAGTTAAATTGCCGATTGGTTCACGAGATAATCGCTTTGGCAAGGGGTCACTTAATTGGGAAGGTCCTTATGTTATTAGCCGATGCGTGCCAGGTAATGCTTATATTTTAAAAGAATTGGATGGTGAAGAGTTTAACCAAGCGCTTAATGGAAAATATCTAAAGAAATACTGCCCTAGTATCTGGGTGGGGTCCTAAGTGTTCGGATGAATTTTCACCGAAGCCGACGTTAAGGGCGTCGCCTTTGAGATGGCCGATGCCGATGGTGTCGCCCTTAGGCAAAATAAAGGAGACTAAAAAAAGATGAAAGCAGATGTATATTACAGAGTATTCAAAGTACTGGAATACAAAATACTTGACTGTTCAACTGCTATTACATCAAGCACGACGAGGGTACAGGTAGTCGCGAACTACATCTAATGCGTGGGTGCGAAGCTGATCGATCTCGGCAAGGATATAGGTGTCGTTGTCATCAGACTCGATCTCTGAAGGCGCAACACCCCAAGCCCGCTCTGAAGCGTCAATGGAAGCTTGGACCACGCCTTGTTGCCGAAGCAGGTCGGTATTGATCATGGCTATGCTTTTCTCGGATGCCGACACTTCTTGCTCCTTAGCTTGCAGGGCGGCTCTTAGGTCTTCAGCTTCTTTCTTCAGTTGGTCCAGTCGATTCTCTTCTGCTGCCAGCTGGGTCTTCATGGCATCATACTTCTCCAGTTCCTGCTGGGAAAGCGTGAAGGCTTTTCAGTTTCCTCGACGAGTTGGCGCTGTTTGGATCGGCGGTTGATGTTCTCTTGGGCTTGCTTGTAGTCGAATCACGGAAACTCCAAATATGCCACCGGGTGGAGAGCAACCCGCAAGTCTTTTGGGAGCCGATTCTAGATGGGCTCGAACCTAGCACGGACTGAGCTTGCATTGTGGGTAAGGTTGTCTATAGTTGCGTGCTCGATTCTGGTCTCCAGCTCGATCAATATGTTGCGGATGTCGATCGGCAGCGGTTGTCGATGATGCATAGCAATGATAGTCTCTATCATGTGTGCCTGCAAGCACAGAAGATGGTTAGGCGACAAATGGGTAAAGGCGAAAGATACTAACATTTTGTTACCTGAGATAGATCGGCATCGATATCAGCATGAGAAGTTGCTACTTGAGAAGAAGATGCTCCAGGATCCGAAGGGTCGACCTCTAAGACGTTTTGAACAAGTGTTTCTTGTGCGGCTTCAGATCTATCGACAGATGGTTGTGCCGATTCTTCTTCTCTCTGTTCATCGAGAGAAGGGTTTGCCGATTCTTCTTTTCTTTGCTCATCGACAGGGAGGTTTGCTGATTCTTCTTCTCCTTGCCCTTGTGCCTGTTAGATATGAAAATTTAATGAGATAATGTCATTGTCGATGGATGTGTGCTGAAGACAAACTTGAGACTGAGTGTCGATGCTGGTTTCCTCAAAAGCAATGTGGACCGGAGCCTGTTGGGTTTCGACGCTGATTTCTCCTGAAGTGATGTGAGGTGGTGCTTGTTCGGTCTCAGCAGTTTCAACATGGGTATCGGCGGGATCCTCAGAGTGTGGGGCATCTTCCTGTACTTCTTCAGAAATATCCTGAAAGTAAACAAGTGAGATGTCGATATTGGTTATATCATGAAGCAGTTAATGGTAAAATGTTTACCGGGCTACTAGGAGGGGTCGGCATGGAACTTGGTTGTTTCAGAAGGGCTTTGTAACGTTTGGCTGATGTCTTAGTGCGGACGCCCTTTCTTTTGGTCCCGGAGGATTGACCTTTAACTACTTGGGCTGGTGTCGGCGCGTCGGAACCAAGGATAGGTTCTGGATTTGCAGGTACATATACGATGCCGATTCCGCTGTTGCTTGTGGTGGGAACCTCTTCGACATCAGACTGCAGAATGTGGAAGAGTTATAATGAAGATTTGTCGATGAGAAAAGAATGAAGAAGCAGGGAGTTACCTCTCCTATCGGCTCAGAGAGCACAAGGGAGGATATGAGCGAGGCGGTGCTGGTGGATCGAAGGTGTTTGTACCATTCTGCCCACCATTGTCTGAAGAGCTTTGTGCGGGAAGGAGTTAGAACCAGATTGTCGATGAAGCCGATGTGTAAGTTGTCGGTCAGCCCGGACAGCCAAGAGTATTCCAGACCTGATGAGATGGTTGCAGGAGCCTTGGCCTTGTCGGCATAGAAAAGGCTGGGAGGAAGCTGGCCGAGACCCAATTGCCTTGCGACGAACGAAGGATTGTAGAACTCATATGATGGGTTCGATTGGCCTGATCCATTTAACCCTATCGGCAATATATAGGGTTTGATGCAAGTCACGAAGATGGTTGCCGATGTTGCATTGTTGAGGGGGTTGTCAGCCCGGAAGGTCAAGGGGATCTCAAAGTGTCCCATGATCGCCTGATTGCCGTAAGGGAACCACTCAAGGTGATCGTTGTTGATGCCCTTATAGAAAGCTTTGAAATATGAAGCCAAGTGATCCGCGTCCATTGCAAGACCATCTATCGATACTAGGGCTTCTCCCAATGAGGTGCATCGGCATCCTTCTCCATTGGGGGTTGGGAAGTAGAATTGATGCAAGTCTTGGAGTTTCATGGCTTTGTAAGAGTGCAGGGTAAGCCACATTTGAAGGAACCACCACGGACCACCAATATTGTCGACAGGAGTGTCGTGCCAAAGTTTTTCGGCAGCTTGGTGAAGCGAAGAGTATAGGGCGCCAAGTAAGTATTTGCCGATGGGCAATTGGACACCACCAGCCAATCTTTCTGCCAAGTCCTGTAAGTTGGACACTGGGTTGAGCTGAGCTCCACAGAAGAAGAAGTGCTCAAGCCACATCATCAAGAAAGCCGTGTGTTCTTTGTCTGTCACCTGCCCCGTGCCTTGGAAGGTAGAGATGTACTTCTTCCATCCGCCGATGTCTCTGACATTGAGTTGGCGCTGGGGTTTGACCTTCAGACTGAAGTGACTTATGTGAGTTGCTATATCCAAATCGGCAAGCATCTTGACATCCATCAGGGTGGGCGTCATCGGCCCGTAACCGAAGAGGAAGGCATTTATTGAGTCGGACCAAAAGTAACAGGCTGCCGATACCATTGGCTCATTCTTCTTCATATCGGCAAGAGATAGCTCCAAGCAGTGAGCAATGCCGACGGTGTTCCATATCTCTAACTTAGCAGCTTTGATCCTGTGGAACCATTCACGCCAGCCCGAAATGGCGGAAGGCCAAGACCTAAAACTGCCTACCCATGTCTCTAGCTTGACCGGTGATCTCTTGAAGGGCATCCTAAGGGTCTCGCTGCAGATGAAATCTATGGGATCTGGGTTGCCCATGGGTCCCAAGAAGCGATGTGTGGCAAATTCAGTGGGGATCAGAAGCTGGTTTTGCAGTTCCTAAAAATGATGCGAAAAATGAATCTAGTCAGGGTGAAGTCGGCATTTGGCTCGTCAAAGAGATTGAGTGCATTTAGTAAATGATGAAGGAATGAGAGCATGGCAGTAAGCGAGTGCAAGAACAATCTACAGTCTACCCTAAGAATGAGAGAGGCTACTAGTCAAGAACAAGAATGAAGGGGGGAAACTGTTACCTCGGGGACGGCGGCGGAGGTTGCCGTGAGCTGCGCCGCAGCAGTGGGGAATGCGGATGCGGATCCATGGGTCCTGTGTCGCCTTGGAGGTGGTCGCCGGAGTAGGTGGAAAGAGAGGATGGGATGAGAATGCGAAAGGTTGCGCCGGCGGAAGGTAGAAGAGGGGAATGATGGGTGTCTCCTATTTATAAGACAAGACATGCACTGCAGGTGCGTTGAAGGCGGCGCAAGATACGAGGGGACGTTGCAGAGCATGGAAAGCGGTGCGAGAATTGAGGAGGCGCGAAGATCGTGGGGGCGCGAGAAGTTGGAAGCAATCCGGCGCATGGAGATTCCATACCCTGGCTTGGGGGGGCATGTGTTGACATCGGATTTTGGCCCAGGGCCCATTCTCAGTGTGCGCCGGGTCAAAGAAGTTTGTGTGTGAAAGTGGTAGCCCACCGAAAAGTCGTGAGGCCGAAGGAAACATGTGTGTGCACGAGTGGGTCCGTGTTCTTTTTTAATTCTTTTCCTATTTTAGTTTGGAAAAAGGTGACCGAGTAGTGGTCGAGTAGGAGTGCCTCGGGGATATAAATATAGACCCGTGAGTATTGTAAAAAAACCCTAATCAATCAATACAATCACTTTTCGGCGCATCGCCAAATCTTCTCGACGGAAGTTTTCGTCGGCATCGGCGCTCATCGGGGCTCCGGTATCGACTTGGAATTTCGTCAGGTAAGCGCATTGACTTCTATTATGTCGACTTGTCCATGATTAGAAATCGATGTGGCTGCTAGTTATCCGGTAACTTAGATCGAATTAGGGTTCGATATCATGCATCGACTACATGGAATTGTTTAAGACTTAGTCCAGTTCTTTGTCGCGGTTAGTTGACTTGTCCTAGCTGTGATCTCGTAGCCGATTGCCGATGTCGATTTCCTGTTTGACCTAGTTATTCGAGTCACTGTTGAACGAGTTAAGATCGATTGAATCTATTCTTGCCGATTGTGTAGTACAGTTTGACCTGGTCCTGTGCTATGTCACCTAGTTTGACTTGTCCTAGGGGAAGCAGTTTGCAGTTTGCTGGTTCAATTAATTTTATTAGCTTAATAGTTCTTTCAGAGTGTTTAGTCGATTGTTTATCACGTTCAGATTGATACTTATATGCTATTTTAATGCTATATGGTTACTGTTTAGGCAGAAGATCTGAACCATCTCCCAGTGCCGATCTGTTTAATTATAGTGTTTGCCGATTTCACTTGCCGATTGCATGTCATACTGTTGATCTTTTGCCGATTGCCGATTTCTATGCATGTATCATTTGCTTTAATTATCATGCGAGTATTTATCTTTATGAACATGCCGATCCGTTTATAGCCGACAGCCGAGTATTTATTATAGTATTTTTATTCATTATTTATTGTCATCGGCTGCGGTTACGCATCGGCCTGTCTGGGGCCTATAGCCCAGGGATTTTACACGCTTTTTTGTCTTTGTCGATTTGCAGGGAAAATCGACTGGCACGCTCCGGAATTCACTGCGTTCCAAGTTTGGTTCTGAACAAAGTCAAGCAAATCTCTCAGGTCATGTGTGTGAAGCAGCAGAAGTACATTTTGCTGCCAACAGCGCCAACCTGTGGCGGTTTCTGTTGAACTGGTTCCTGAACTGCGCCATCGTTGCGCCGCTGCGTGCTATGCGCGCCTGAACTTAGGTGATCTGGGGGTTGTTTATGTCTAGCTCGTGTTCCTTTCCTTTTTGTTCGTGGAATGTGCGTGGCCTGAATGATGATCAAAAGTGTGGCCACGTCCTCTTGGAACTTCTTCTCCTCCGGCCATCCCTCATTGCTTTTCAAGAGACCAAGCTCCCTTCTGTTGATCGGCAAAAGGCCTACTCCTTCCTCCCCTCCTCGCTCACCTCCTTTGAGACGGTGAACTCTGTTGGCGCTTCTGGTGGGATCATCACGGCTTGGGACCCCAAACTCTTCCGCCTCACAAGCTCCACTACCGGCCTCTACTCCCTCTCCCTCGACCTCACCTCTCTTCTTGACAGTGTGACCATCTGCGTCACCAATGTCTACGCTCCTACCGCGCATTCTGAGAAAGCTGCTTTCTTGGATGAGCTGCGTACTCTCCCGCCACCATCCAGCGTGCCTTGGTCTCTGCTCGGGGATTTTAACCTAACCCAGGCTCCGTCAGACAAGAACAATGACAACTTCTCTTTCTCAGAGGCCTCCATGTTCAACGACGCCATTCACGACCTTGGCCTTCTGGAAGTCCCCCTTCGTGATCGCGCCTACACCTGGTCCAACAAGCGCGACACGCCCACTCTTGTACGCCTCGACAGAGTGTTCATCGACACTCTGTGGAGCGAGCACTTCCCGGCCTCCCTCCTCTCCTCCCGGACACGGTTAACCTCGGACCACGCCCCCCTCATCCTGTCCGTCTCCACCACCATCCCGCGCGGCAGCTACTTCCGGTACGATCGGGCTTGGGCCCTTCATCAAGAGTACCAAGGCTTAGTTGCCGAATCATGGTCGGCCTCCACTGCTTCCTGCCCGGCCAAACGGCTCTGCTTTAATCTCAAGCATTGCCGATGCGTAAGCAAACGCTGGAGCCGACGAACCAAGCCCATCGTCCAGCGGGAGCTGGACTACAAGGCAATCATCTCCTCCCTCGACCTTCTTGAGGAGGAACGTGTCCTCGACGCTGCAGAACGCCTTCTCCGTGACCTCGCCATTGAAAGCCTGCAATGCGCCATCAAGGAAAAGATCCTCTACTGGTGCCAGCACTCCAAGGTCAAAGTCGCTGTTGAGGAGGATGAGAACACAAAGTTCTTCCATGCCCATGCCTCACAGCGGCTTCGGAAGAACCCCATCCAGCTCCTAGAACACGACGGTGTCGAGGTGGTCGCCCATGAACAGAAGGCCAACCTCCTGCATGCCTACTACGCTTCGCTGCTCGGTTCAACCTCCACCCCCAGCTGGCGCTTCCGCATCACGAACGTCTACCACCATCATTCCATTGATGGCCAAGCGCAATCTGCTCCATTCAACCGCGCCGAGGTGAGGGCTGCCTTCTTCAGCATGAACGCGAACTCCAGTCTGGGCCCGGACGGCTTTGGCCCTGGCTTCTACAGAGCCTTCTGGCGTATAGTCGAGGCCGACGTCCTTCGCCTCTTCGATGCGTTCCACGCTGGGACGGTGGATCTGGGAGGACTCAACAGGGCGCACCTTGTCCTCATCCCTAAGAAGGATGGTGCACGCACGCCAGATGCGTTCTGGCCCATCTCCCTTCAAGGATGCCCAGTCAAGGGCATCTCCAAGGTGCTCACCACGAGGCTTCAATCTGTGATTGAAAATCTAGTAAGCTCTGATCAGACAGGGTTCATCAAAGGGTGGTGCATCTCCGATAACTTTGTCTACGCCGTCGAGCTCCTCAGTTGCTGCCATCGGAGGAAAGCACCCACCATCGTCCTCAAGCTCGACTTCCGCAAGGTGTTCGACACCGTCAACTGGTCGAGCCTCGACACCATCCTGCGTGTGCGAGGCTTCGATCACACATGGCGCGGCTGGATCTCCACCATCCTGTCCACGGGCAAGACAGCGGTGCTCCTCAATGGCGTTCCGGGGCGCTGGATCGACTGCAAACAGGGGCTACGACAAGGCGACCCCCTCTCGCCGTACCTCTTCCTCATCGTGGAGGATGTGCTGTGCTGGCTCATCGACAGGGCACGTGAAGCGGGCGAGCTACACCACCCCCTCGCCGCCGGCGCACCCCCTGCCGTGCTCCAGTACGCCGACGACACTCTGCTCCTCGTGCGTGCGGAGCCGCATGCGGTCGGCCTCCTCAAGTCCATCCCCGACGACTTTGCCACTGCTACCGGCCTCGTCATCAACTATCACAAATCGACGTTCATCCTCATGAACGTGGACGACAACACCGCTGCATCCATGGTGACCGCCCTCGGGTGCCCCATCTCCGGCTTCCCCCAGCGTACCTTGGCTTGCCGCTGTCCTCAACCAAGCTACACAACGCAGACTTCCAGCCACGGATCGCCAAGTGCAACAAGTACTTAGCTGGCTAGAAAGGGCGTCTTCTCTCCACTGGCGACCGCCTGTCGTCACCAACTCTGTTCTCTCTAGCCTACCTGTCTACCACATGTGCTCTCATCTGCTCCCAAAAGGTGCGGTCCACGCCATCAACCATCGGCGCCGCGCCTTCCTCTGGATGGGAGATGAGACATGCTCTGGTGCGAGCTGCCTCATCGCCTGGGACAGGGTCTGCCTCCCCAAGCTCTGTGGTGGATTGGGTGTCAAGGACCTCGCCACGCAGAATCACTGCCTCCTACTCAAGTTTGTCCACAAGCTCTTCAGTGGCGAACCAGCTCCGCGGAAGGACTGGCTCCTCTCCGACATCACGGGCGATGTCGCCGGTGACCATGGCGATGACTCTTTCCTACGGCGCCTGGTGAATGAGGAGCTCCAGAAATATCGAGCACTCACCCATGTTGTCGTTCGCGACGGGGCGTCCTCGCTCTGGTTCGACGACTGGCTCCCAGGAGGGCCGCTCTGTCTCCAGTTGCCCGCCCTTTTCTCCCACTCGACCAAGCCTCATGCGTCAGTCGCCAGCACCATGGCGGCCAGTGAGCTGCCCCTACGTCCTCGCCTCTCCACTGTGGCTGCCGCTGAGCGCCGCACCCTTGTGGATCTCATGCGTGGAGTCGTGCCCACCGAGGGCCATGACGAATGCGTGTTCCCCTGGAACGGCTCCAAGCGCTACTCATCGCGCGCTGCCTACCAAGTGTTGGGGCCGGACTGCGATGAGGACAACAACGCCAGAGTGATTTGGGACACCAAAGTCCCAACCAAAGTCAAGTTCTTTGCCTGGCTGCTCTGCAACGATCGCCTCCCAACCCGAAGCAATCTGATGCACAAGAACGTCCTGCAAGCTTCTGAGGCGCACTGCCCACGCTGCCCTGGTGTCGTGGAAACCGCACAACACCTGTTCTTCGAGTGCCCTGCAGCCATCTCCTTCCTCGCCCTCATTGGTGTGGACGCCTACTCTGCCTCGCCACACTAGCCTTGGGCTCGTCCACCTCTAGCAATGGCCACGTTCGGAGCATCTCATGGGCGCTGGATGGATGTACAGCTCATCCTCCTCTGGAGAATCTGGACGAGTCGGAATGACCTCGTCTTCAACCGCCGCAACGGCGACGCTGCGTCCACCCTGCGGACAGTCCTCGACGACCTAGACTCCTGGGGCTTCCGCTACAAAGACCAGAACGACGTCCGGGCAATGGCTGCGTGGCGCACCTACTTCAGCCAGCTGAGATAGATGCTGCTTGCAGCACCCCCCCCCCCCCCCCCCGTTTCTTTCTCTGCCTGTTGGCTTAGCACGGGCTCGGCTCCAGGCTTCCTTGTAATAACTTTTCATTACCTTTTCGATTAATATATTAGGTGGGGAAACTCTCCCCCCCCCCCCCCCCCCCGAGTTGCTCGAAAAAAAAACTTCGGAGCAGATGGAGCGAGGCGGGCGGCGTGTCGCGTACCCTCCCATCCATTCCTTCATCGACGAGTTTGGCAACCGTGTCTATCACGTGGAGCTTAGCAATCAGACGGTGAACATTATAGTTGATTGCCCGGGCGATCCATTGTCACCGGAGCAAGCTCTGGAGATGGTACACGAGATGCTCAGGGAGGGTATTGCGGATGGCCGGTTCCTGATCAATGACTTCTACCCAACGGATGCCCAACTACTTCAGAATATGCATCAGCAGGAGTCATACATTGACGAACTGCGGCGTGTAGTTCACTACCCTCCTATCCATGAGGTCATCACCCGGTGGGGCGACCTTGTCTATCTGGTAGCGCTTAGAGATCGGACGGTGACAATTGACATGGGAGATGAATTCTCACGGGAGGAAGCTCACCGGAGGGTGCGTGAGTTACTGTTGCATGGTCTTAGAGACGCCAGATACCAGGCCAGCGAATTCTATCCGCGGGTAACAGGATCCCAACTACATGCAGCAGCAGCATCAGCAGCTTCCCAACGATACGCGGAGGAAACATACGGACGCCATTGCTTTGGTAGTACCCCGGCATCGGGCGAGGCCATCGTGGACCTGCCGGTGATGAGCGTGAAGGAGGGCGAGTGCGGCGTGTGCCTAGAAGATTTTGAGACGGGCAACGTGCTCAGGATGATGCCGTGCGGCCTCTCCTTTCATGAGGAGTGCATCTTCAAGTGGCTCCGGCGTAGCCATGTCTGCCCGCTCTGCCGGTTCCTGCTGCCCACGGAAGAGCAAGTGGGAGGATGATCAATCAAACTTGTCCCGAAGCTAGAGCGCATGCAGCAGGGTGTGGATTGATTCGTCCTGATCATTTGTGTGCCTCGTGCTGCAGCGTAGAGTACAGAGAATACCTAGTACAAATTTATGACAGCAATCTACAAAGATTTTGTTTGAAATGGATATTCTGAAGAATTGAGGTCCCACAAGTACCTTTGCTCTTTGCTTTCTCCTGCCTACGAAAGGTTTCACCACAAGCTCGCACGAAAAGCCATATCTTGGTAAGAAGTCAACAATCAAGTGATCTGCGTTGGTTGTTTGTTAGCAGCTTTACCAACGTGCTGCTACTGGTACTGAATTAATCAGATTGTAAAATAGGGGTCAGTGCTAAACGTCATAGGTAGTGGCTCTCTGCAAGAAATTCGGCCACAGTTACAAAAGATTCTAAAACATTCACTATAGCCTGAAAACCCATAGAGATAACTTCTGTGAATCTTCATAATTTTTGGAGCACGTTTGAAAAGGTAGAAAAATCATTGTTTCCTTGCAAAAGAAAAGGTAGAAAAATCATTGTTTACCCTGCGTGTATAAAAAAATGAAAAATTAATCCTAAGCCATATGGGCTCAGCCCATCTGAAAATTTGGGAAAATAGAAAAGGAAAGAAACTTGTTCCGGGCCGTGCAGCCCGCCTCGGCTCATCCGGCCTGCTCACCTTTCCCCTTCCTCTGTTCACACGCGCCGCCGGTGACGACACGCGCCGCGTTCCGCCGCCCTCGTGGCCCTATCCTCTCCCTTCCACGAAGAACACGTGCGCCCATACAATCTCCTGCCCCCCGCGCTCACCCTGGGCGGCGAGAGGACCGCGCTGAGCTGCTTACGCGTCGCGTGCACGCACCTCATTCGCCACCGCCGCGTCGCCGCTCTGTTCCGCGATTCGGGTTGGAAAAGAAGCAATAGAGTTTTCCACAATTTCGGCCGCCGTCGCCATTGCCGGAGTTGAAGCTCTCTCAGTGAGCTTCGCGCCACTTCTTCGTTATTCTAGCATCTCTGTGAGTTGCTGACCCTTTCCCCTTTTGTTTTCCCCCAAGATTTTGGATGAAGAAGCCCGTCGCCCAGGATCTCCCCGCCGGCTACTTCCCGTTCTCCTGGAATGCATTTTCAGATGATTAGATGCATGCTGGTAATTTTAAGCGAAGGTTGCCGGTACCAAGTAAATCATCAAGTTCCAAGAGGTAGTTAGCAAGAAAGTATTACTCACAGTTTGTCAAATAGTCCTCCGTCCCCAGGAAAGTATTTAGAAATCTGGAGCAGACTGGAAACAAGGGCACTCTATAATGTCACAGTTCAGTTGATCAAGAGACTGCAAACCATCTACAGAAGTTAGCACTGCACAATCTTTAATGCTCAACTTTGTCAATGCCTTGCATGAAATTAGATTCAGTGATGTTAACTTTGAACATTTACGTATCTCGAGTTCAGTAAGGGAAAAATCATCCACATCTGACATATCATTGCCAAATGTGAAAGGTGTGAAAATATGTGTTTTCGAGAAGCCTTGCGTGACCTTCAGCCTCCCAGACTGTCTTCACTTAAATAGTCATTACTTAATGCGAAGCAAAAAAGACGAGCCATTTGTTGGAGGTGAAAGTAGACTTGATTATCTTTTTGTCCATGTGCATCATGCATGGGGAATCTTGACCAGTTGGTGCGCATGGCTATTGAACATGGCTCTAATGTGAGCAGAAAATGTGATGGTTCAACTTCCGTGTAACTTATCTCGTCCTTGGTGTAACTCATCTCCTTTGGTCCAACAACAGCTCCCATATGTGTAAACCTTAGCAATACATGTGTAGAACATTTAGGTAGTATATAGTTCCCATTTATAATTGAATCAAATTTATTAAAGACTGAGTTCACCAAGCTGAACCTTTGCTTGAATTGGTGTTACATGGTCACTTTCACAGTTTACATTTGTTGCTTCTTGGCCAATCTCATGGTTTACACAACTTGAGTCACGGTTTACTTGCTTGGCTGGGATGTCCTCATAAAAAATCCACACTGATTTTCTAATATTTGTACTTTGTATGCATGGAAGTTAACTTTTGTTGTGCTACAATATTAATCTAGCATTGACTCCAGAACAAATCCATATAATTGCACAGCATTCCATGGAATTTAAATGTGATGGTGCATTTGTACTAACTGATACTTACATTTGCTTTCAGATGTTACATTGAATCATATGATATCAATATGGCATGAGGACCATAAATCATAAGGATGGAGTACTGATGAAAAGAAGCACAGTTTTCTACTTGGTTGAAAGTTCAGGAGGCACAAATACATGTGGTAAGAGGGCTCAGTAAATTGAAGAAAATAAATCTGGACTACTAGTTTTAGAACCAAATTAATGGATGTACCCCCATGGCCCCATATCCCAACTCCAATGAGGGGCAATCCTGCATGCAAATCATCCATTATCTGCAGCCTTGCCAAATAGCTCGGCCCCGTTCTCTCTCTGGATTCTAGTTCTATCAGCCTACTTTGTATGCAGGTTGTCATCGACTATCAGCTAGATTTAAAAGCCACCAACTCACTCTTCTCAACCTTCTCATCCTCTTTTTCCCCGAACCTTACCATGGAGTAACCATTCTTTTATGCTAAAATCTGCCATGCCAGAGAGAAACCATTCTATCCAATTTCTTCTAAATCGTCTATCCACCCCCCCTGTTTTTTTGTACCTTAGCGTTCCTTCGCATTAGGAACCACATCTTTCATTTCCCTTTATCCTATGACCTTAGTTTCCTTCTCCTATATTGTTTCTTTTATTTGACTCTATTATGTGGTGCAGGTCACAAGGCACATGGAAAGGATGGCTACCATAGTCGATAACTGTGCCAACTATGCGTGCTCCTGAGCAATCCAATGGATAATGGAGTATCGGACAGAGTATATGGGAAGGCCCTTTTTTTCTTTGAAAACTGAACAAAGGTAATTTTCCACCTGATATGTTTGTCAGATTGAATCTGTCATATATGATGGTATGAGCAGCTATCTATCTTCTCCCACAACCTTCACAATATATTTTCTTCTCATTAATGCCTCCTGACTAAAGCAAGTCATGATACAAATACTTCTTCTTCTTCTGACTATTGAAGCAAAGGAGGCTGCCTTATTTCTCAGTATTGGTTACTATTCCTGAATATGCAAACAGTGGAAAAGAAATTCATGCTTCTATACTTTTTTCCTACAATTGTCAATTTCTTTTCTTGCACTACATTGTTATGGTTTGATTAAGGGCATCCTTTCAATACTTCCTTTTCCTTTTCAAAATTAAATGATTAACCTTTTATAGTTTTCCCTTTAAGTTTGTATCATGTCAACTTACTAAAGGCAAGTGTGAGCTTAAATAGTTTATTAACCAGGCTGAGCAGCGACGGAATGGTGGCCGGCGGTGAGAAAAGCTAGCAGAGATTGTGAAGCTGTGGCAGGAGCAGCAGGTGACGCACGAGCATCAAGGAGTTGCGGCAGCTGCGGCAGAGAGCGCGTGCATCAGGGAGCCTGTGAGGATGGCAATCGGGAAGGTGCTCCGCTGCTAGAGGAGGTGATTGCTACCTGGTGAAGAGCTGTTCGGGCGTCACTCGTTTGAGGAGGCGGAGAGCAGAGGAGGTGCTAGTGTGTGCTAATTGGATAAGGGTGGCGAAGGTGCAGCAGGTGCTGTGTATGTGCGTGTTAGAAGCACGGAAGAAGTGCTAAAATTGGGAGCAGCTGGGCACTAAGAATTGCAATAGGAGGTTGGTGCATGCTGTAATTGAGGAAATCAGTAGATAGCTTGCTGGGATTTGGTTGAAATTGCTCCCAGCAGGAAGGGAAAAGAGGGAGGCGCTGCTGAGTCCTCTGGTTGTGCGGTTGCTAGGCTGCAGAAATTAGCAGGCACCGACAGCATTGGGACAGGGGAGTAACAGCTGCAGATATCCGAGTGAAAGTGCTGGTCTAGAAATTGAAGGAGTGGAGCTCAGATTGAGGTGCTGGTGTAGGGAACTAGGGATTGAAGGAGTGGAGCCCATACGGCTGGAGCTGTTTGTGAGCTTGGACCTGTTGCTTGTACTCTGCTAGGAAGCTGCAAGAGAATAAAGGGGAAAAGGCCAGGCTTGCACACTTGGATTCAGGGGGAGCTACTGAGCTGATAGCATCGGATTGGGAGAGAAAGGAAGGAAAATTGATAGCAGCTGCTTGCGTGTGTGTGCTGCTATTGTGGAGAAACAGAGAAGGAGGTACTAGCTGCTGCTAATTCTTCAAGTGCAACGAGTCTGGTCTGGTCTCGTGCTACTGGCTGCAAAAATGGGGGAAATTCAAGGGAGCAAGCAGAACCAAACAATGGAAAAGAGCATAGAAATTGAAAAGTTATTTGAGAAGCTGGCTGAAATCCTCACAACAAACCAACTTGAGACGGTGGGGCAGTTATTTTTGGCCAAAAGTGCAGAGCTAATGTCAAATACAAAGGAATTGACAGAGAACAAGACAATTCTCGGTAATCTTGTCAACCTTGCTTATCCTAACAAAGGTACATCTCTTGCAAATTGGATACTAGATTCAGGTGCATCTAAACATGTGACGGGTACATTAAGTGAATTTACATCATATAATCCTTTTTCTTCTACGCGAAAGGAAACTATTCAAACTGCCAATGGAACTGCTCAACCTATTAAAGGTGTGGGCACAGTTCAATGC
Source organism: Eragrostis curvula (assembly GCA_007726485.1). Classification (NCBI taxonomy): domain Eukaryota; kingdom Viridiplantae; phylum Streptophyta; class Magnoliopsida; order Poales; family Poaceae; genus Eragrostis; species Eragrostis curvula. The sequence goes on along the minus strand of CM017440.1, from coordinate 52,536,020 downwards.
ACTCCATTAATATCATTATCATCGGTTTTATATGTTCCCTCCTTTCCTGTTAATCTAGGATCCTTGAGTGCTTTGGTGGATCATACGGATTGTCGTGTTACTCTCGATCGAGATAATTGCTTAATTGAGGATAGGAGGACTGGAAGAATGCTTGGTAGTGGCATAAGGCGGAATTGCCTATGGTTCTTGGATAGACGAGAAGACACCCCGTGCACTGCTCTGACAGTTGCTATAGGTGAAAAGGAGGCTAAGGTAATACTTGAGCATTGTCGACTAGGACATTTGTCATTAGATACTATGGCCAATGTTTTCCCTGAGATTATGAGTAAGGTAGACAAAAGAAAGCTTTTTTGCGATGCATGTGAGTATGGAAAGCATACAAGATGTCTGGACATGCCCAGTTGTCTCGATAAGTGGAATGAAGTAATTTGTAACGTTTATTGATTGCTATTCTCGGGTGACTTGGATATATCTTATGAAGCAGAAGAATGAGATTCTCGAATGTTTTTGGGATTTCTGCTCACTTCTCAAGTTAAAATATTAAGGACAGACAATGGAACGGAGTATGCGAACAATGAATTTGGGAGTTATTTGTCTGCTCAAGGAATATTACATCAAACAACATGTCCTGATACACCTCCACAGAATGGAGTAGCTGCAAGAAAAAATTGTCATATTTTGGAAGTTGCACGCTCACTCATGTATACTATGAATGTGCCAAAGTTTTTATGGAGTGAAGCGGTGACGACAGCTGTTCAAGTGATGTAGAGGCCGGGATATTTTCATTTGCTGAATGAAATAGAAACTCCCTTTATCTAAAAAACCCCTGCCTGTATAAAAATTTGGAAAATTAATCCTAAGCTACATGGGCTCGGCCCATCTGAAAATTTGGGAACATAAAAAAGGAAAGAAACTTACTTGTTCCAGCCCGTGCAGCCCGCCTCGGCTCATCCGGCCCGCTCACCTTTCCCCTTCCTCTGTTCACGCGCGCCGCCACCGCCGCCGCCGACACGCGCCGCATTCTGCCTCCCTCGTGGCACTATCCTCGCCCTTCCACGAAGAACACGCATGCCCATACCATCTCCTGCCCCCGCGCTCACCCCAAGAGGCGAGAGGACCGCGCTGAGTTGCTTCCGCGCTGCGTGCACATGCCTCGTCCGCCACAGCCGCGTCGCCGCTCTGTTCCGCCTTGTGCTGCCGCTGTAGTGAGGCCCGCATCTGCTTCCGGCCCCCTCCTCTCTCTTTTCCTCTCTTCAGCCGAGACGCGCTGGCGAAATATCACCGTTACCGCCTTCCTCCTCCATAAAAGCTCGTACTGCTCCTCCACTCTCTTCGATTCGGGTTGGAAAAGAAGAAATAGGAGTTTTCCACAATCCCGGCCGCCGTCGCCATTGCCGGAATTGAAGTTCTCTCGGTGAGCTTCCCGCCACTTCTTCCGTTCTTCATTCTTCTAGCATCTATGTGCCTTGCTGACCCTTTCCCCTTTTGTTTTTCCCCAAGATTTTGGACGAAGAAGCCCGTCGCCGAGCATCTCCCCGTTTGGCCACTGCCGTTTGTCGTCCAGCCGCCACCGGCCGTCTCACTTCTCAGCTTCGAACAAGCGCTCGGTGAGCTTCTACGCGGCTAATCGCTCCAAAAAAAAAGCTTCTACGCGGCTCGTAGAACTCGTGGTTTCCCTCTCCCTCCGCCGGGCTCAGCGTAGCCGCCCGCCGTTGCCTTGGTTGTAGTCGCTCCGCCGCTATACACCGTCTCCGACGACAAGACGACCATCCGTAGCTCTTGGTCTCACGCATCGCGTAGTCTAGGCTTCCACCGGGTTCTGCCACGGATTCGCCGCTGGCTACTGTGCATATTCTGGAATCAATGCTAGCATAATATTGTAGCACAATAAAATGTTCACCTCTACGCATACAAAGTATAAATATTAGAAAATCAGTGTGGATTTTGAGTTACAGGACCTATTCTCTTTATGTGAGAAGTAACAGATAAAGGGAGAAATCCTTCAAGACAGAAAGGTGCATTATCAGGAATCGATGAGGCTAACAAAGAATATAGAATTGAAAGTATACTGCTCATTTTCCAAAGATATTTTAATTTATACTATTCAAGAAATATAAGCTGCAGTTTCATTTCTATTTGTCTGAATACATGGGTATGGGTATGGTTGTAAACAATTATTTTATTTACGTAGAAGTTATAACTACGTTTGTTATAAGGAAGATCTGTTTTTTTTTTTTTTTTTTTTTTTTTGTAATTCAAAGCAGTGTAGATTGCTGAAATCAAAGATTTCAACTTCCCATTCTCCTGGAATGCATTTTCTGATGATTAGATGCATTCTGGTAATTTTAAGCGAAGGTTGCCGGTTCCAAGTAAATCACCAAGTTCCAAGAGGTAGTTAGCAAGAAAGCAAAACTCACAGTTTGTCAAATAGTCCTCCATCAAACGCCAGACATCAGATATGTTAAATACTCGTCCCCTGGAAAGTATTTAGAAATCTGGAGCAGACTGGAATGTCACAGTTCAGTTGATCAAGAGAGTGCAAACCATCTATAGAAGTTAGCACTGCACAATCTTTAATGCTCAACTTTGTCAATGCCTTGCAGGAAATTAGATTCAGTGATTTTAACTTTGAACATTTAATGTATCTCGAGTTCAGTAAGGGATAAATCATCCACATCTGACATATCATTGCCAAAGGTGAATGGTGTGAAAATATGTGTTATTGAGAAGCCTTGCATGACCTTCAGCCTCCCTGCCACTCTTCACTTAAATAGTCATTACTCCTTAATGCCAAGTCAAACAGACCGTTACAGATCAGCCGTTTGTTGGAGGTGAAAGTAGACTTGATTATCTTTCTGTCCATGTGCATCATGCATGGGGAATCTTTACTGGTTGGTGCACATGACTCTTGGAATATGGCTCTAATGTGAGCAGGCAGCGTGATGGTTCAGCTTCCGTGTAAGTTATCTCGTCCTTGGTGTAACTCATCTCCTTTCGTCCAGCAATAGCTCCCATATGCGTAAACCTTAGCATTACATGTGTAGAACATTTAGGTAGTATATAATTCCCATTTATGATTGAATCAAATTTATTAAAGACTGAGTTCACCAAGCTGAACCTTTGCTTGAATTGCTGTTTACATGGTCACTTTCACAGTTTACATTTGTTGCTTCTTGGCCAAGCTCATGGTTTACACCACTTACGTCACTGTTTACTTGCTTGGCTGGGATGTCCTCAATAAATATGTCCACACATTTTCTAATATTGGTACATTGTATGCGTGGAAGTTAACTTTTGTTGTGCTACAATATTGTTCGAGCATTTATTCCAGAATAAATCCATAGAATTGCATAGAATTTCATGGAATTTAAGTGTGATGATGCATTTGTACTAGCTGATACTTACATTTGCTTTCAGATGTTACCTTGAATCATATGATATCAATATGGTATGAGGACCAGAAACCATAAGGATGGAGTACTGATGAAAAGAAGCACGGTTTTCTTCTTGGTTGAAAGTGCAGGAGGCATAACTACATGTGGTAAGAGGGCTCAGTAAATTGAAGAAAATAAATCTGGACTATGAACCAAATTAATGGGGGTGCCCCCATATCCCAACTCCAAGAGCAGTGCTACATCTACAAAAACGTTTTACAACATTCCCACGAAATGCTGACGTGGTGAAACATGGTTAGTTGCATGATTTAGGATTAACATAATTCAAGGAGACGCCTGCTATAAATTCACTCACACGTCAACAACACTTGTTATAAATTCAATGGCACGTCAGCATATTGTGAGAACTTTGTAAAACCTTTTTGTGAACGTATCATTACTCCAACTCCAACGAGGGGCAATCCTGCAAGCAAACCATCGATTATCTGCAGCCTTCCCAAATAGCTCGGCCCAGTTCTCACTCTGGATTCTAGTTCTGTCAGCTTACTTTGTATGCAGGTTGTCATCGCTTATCTGCTAGATTTAAAAGCCCCCAACTCACTTTTCTCAACCTTCTCATTCTCTTTTTCCCCGAACCTTACCATGGAGAAGTTGTGCTAAAATCTGCCATGCCAGAGAGAAACCATTCTATCCAATTTCTTCTAAATCGTCTATCCACCCCCCGTTTTCTTGTACCTTAGCGTTCCTTCACATTAGGAACCACATGTTTCATTTCCCTTCTCCTATATTGTTTCTTTTATTTGGCTCTACTATGTGGTGCATGGTCGATAAATGTGCCAAAAATGGTGTACAGCTCTCTCTCAATTTTGCCTAAGATTTTTTTTTTTTTTTTTTTTTTTTTTTTTTTTTTTTGCGATACTGCCTAAGCTTTTAATGCAGGTAACGTATCCTATGAGAACCAGGTTCGTGTGAGAACTATGAGAACTTCAATCTGGACCACATGATTTTGATCCAATGAGGCGTATGAATTCAGATGGGAGGGTGGATTTGCAAAATCACCGCCCACTTAATAATACTTTTGCAAATTCCCCCTCCCACCTTTCCCTATACGCCCCCTTGGATCAAGATCATGTGGCCCAGATTGAAGTTCTCATAGTTCTCACACGAACCTGGTTCTCATAGGATACGCTCCCTTTAATGCATTGCACAACAAGCAGATATCGTAAGAAGAAATAGAGTTTTTGCACCAAGGGTGCTACATACGTGATGACCTGGTTAGGAGCATGGGCTAACCAGGCCGGATGAAAGGGGACTACTCGCTACTGTTACGACCAACTAAAGCAGCCAGGTGCTTGGCACCCGCCATTGACCACAGGCTAATTTCATCCTTGATTTCCGTGATTACCTGGTTGATTGGTTTCTCAATGCGCTCGAACACTCTGTCATTTCGTTGCCGCCAGATATGCCATATGATCAAAATAATCAGCGACCAGGTACCCTTGGCAAGCTGTGAGGAGGACGGCGGACAGAGTTCATCAAACCAGGAGCCGATGCTTTGAGTCAAAGTTTATTATATTGTGCTTATATAGTCTGATATTTGCTTGCCATCATTTACTTAAGACAAACTTAGATATATATCGTCGACATTATATATATTAGCTTTTCAAACATGCCGCAGCAACGTGCAAGGTGGTACCAACTAGTGAGCATAATTTCAATGCACAAAGGAGGAGCTTTCCTTTATTTCCTTTTACATACCGACTGTGCACACACAAATCATAAATAACCATCATCATTTATTCATTTATAAGGTCATAAAAAGATGATTAACAATAACAGTGATGAAATCCACACACAGAATTACAACAATCAATCCACATACACGCACTCAGACAAAATCACCCACCACAGCACGTGTGCACCCTAGTGCACGGCACAGATGAGAGCAGAGCAATTAGCAGCAGCTAGCAAAGCATGAGCTCACTCAAATTATAGCTGCTGCGGCAGCATAAACTGAAGGAAATTCAGCAGCCAAACGCACTTGCTATGCTCATTATTTCTCAAACTCTCACGCATATAGAAAAATACTAGCTCTCTATCGTGGCCGGGTTGACTGAGTCAACTCGACCAATCCGAAGAGGCAGAGCAGCGCAAACCAGGATGGACTCGTAGATGATGCCACCATCGACGCGGTGGCCGTGACACAAACCAAGCAAACAGAAGCGAAAGCAAAAACATATGCAGCACCTCAAAAAAGAGGCATCAAGGATTAGCTTCACCTACAAGAGGGAGACAACAAAGAATTAGTTAGAGTACAATTTAGAATTAGTTAACGGAACAAACCCACTACGTGAAGTTGCAGTTAAATGCCCACTATAGAGTAACCATGTTTCTGTACTGAAAACTATTCTATGTAGGTGTATATTATATATGAGGACGAAGTTGGAGTGAATGAATTGAATGTTCTAGCAAATGAAGAATGTCTCTGCACTGTACAATTAGTTAACTCTAAATGCTCCAGATCAAATCGATACATATAAAGGTGTGGCAGCGTTTGCAAGTTAAGCAAGAAGGATCACCTGAGGACGGAGCCCCTGAGCATGGTCTTCTTGTAATGCCGGGGGTGTATTGGCTTGTAGTGGCTGGCATGCGCCTCTGATTCCCACTCAAGCATGTCCCACCATTTCTTCTCACAATTGCACTCCACCGCATTCCCGCTTTCAACAGTCGGTAGTATCGTTCCCCACCATGGATCACCTGTTCTTACAACCGGCAGTGTCCTGAGGCTCCAGCAGCCCCTTATCTTGATGGTCTGTAGCTCAGGCGTCATGATCCTCGAGGCAAAATTGCAGATTTTCTGAAGCTTGGGAAGCTCGTGTAAGCGTATGTGCTTTAGCTTGGGGAATTGCCATGCTCTAAATCTCCTTGGGAGATCATAACCATGAAAGGCCACACTAACATCGCCGCACCACGTGATTTCCAGGGTCTCCAACCTATCCAAGGCATGACTGACAATAGGAAAATGGATAACTTGTACAATCCTAGGGCAATAGCTGATGTGCAATAATGTCAAGTCTTCAAATGTTCCACCTTTGAACCAGCCCGATGATGATGATGATGATGATGATGATGAGCCAGTCCAGTTCCAAACGTAGCATGCTTTCGGAAGATGTGATACCCATGTTGTCTTAACCTTCTTAAACATCTCAGTGTGATTGCTGCTTCCTTCTGGTCCACCTAACAGAGGACTGAAGACACATCCCAGCTTAGGACACCTCTCCACACGGCACCACTCCAGTTTATTCCATGCCGCTGATGAAGCTGTCGGAGTTCGGTGATGTGCAAGCTGTCGTGCACGTGCAGTATTTTTGCACCATCACATATGAATCCTGGTAGAGTAATACTTTCATCAAACATTGATTTGGTCCTGCTGCTGATAGGGTCTTCTATGTGTATATAGCAGCCTTCGGATGGCACATCTGGTCGATGAGGACATGTCTACATGATCCCAATATTGTCACCTTCTTCATTAATAGCCTCCTCCTGTTGCTGCTGCGTGCTAGTAGTGTCCCTCAAGGTGACAACGACATCTGCGTACGTTGCAATATCCTTAGCCTGTTTCAGTTTCACTTGCACATGCTGCCTGCTGCTGCTCCTCATTCCGCCATCTTTGGTACCAACATCATCATCGGCACAGGGGCGAGCAAGAGATGAACTCATTGAAACCTCCACATGTGCATCGTGGGAACCGAAATAATCTTTGACCGGTTCAAGCGACCGAAGAATCCTTTCATCCCTTACTGAAATGTGCCAATCAAACATTGTTTTGTTTATAACCATATTCCAGTAACCAATGCTATCAGGTGGTCTACTTGTAAGTGCAGCAGTGTCCTCCTTTTGCTTCGTGTCGATGTTTAGCCTCCACAAGTATTTTTTACCGTAGTATTCAGCTGACAATGGCCATAGGATTGCACAAAGCTTCTCACAGTCATGTAGCCTGACCACATCGAGTATTGGGGCTGTTACTGTACTGAGATCTAGTATTTCTACCACTACACCAGTGATGTATATGTTCTGGAGGTTTGGGAATGACCCAGTCAACAACAGATTCTTCAGTTTAGCACATCCCGTCAATCTGATTTGGTCTAACATAGTAGGGCCGCTAATAACAACAGTCTCAAGGCTGCTGCAACTGCTTTCCACATCTAACATGCTTATGGATGTATTTCCTGAGAATTCAAAGAGCTCCAACTTGTCCATCCCTTTGACTTTTGTCATCCAATGTGAATGTGATGACTCTGTTACTCGGAGCTTGCGAATGTTGTTCAGTCGCCCTGGCAACATGTCCATGTCCAGCCTGCTTTCTCCCATCACAATTAATTCCCCGAGTTGAGTCATGGAACCCATCATCTGATCGGACAAAAATGATTTGTTTGAGTAGCGCACGTCCAGCACCCAAAGCCTTTGAAAGAACCTGCCAATGTCCTCCTCCTTCACTACTTCAGCTGTGCTCCTTCCATCTTGGCAGTGGTCAATCGAGAGAAATCTTACGTTGTTGCAGCAGAGGAATGGAGGTGATGCGAAGCTGAACCTGCACGCTGATAGCTTGAGCACACGAATTCTGTCAAATGGTTGAAACATGCCTTCAGGAATCTGTCCGTCCAACTCTGAGGGGATCAGCATGAACACATAGGTTGGTGAAGTCCAGTATGCCACGCGCTTAAGCAAGCGCGTTTTGACCGAAGATCGTAAATATGGATTTTCATAGCCGTCCATATCCAATGTTATCTCATGGCGTAGAGCATCAAAATATAGCCAGAGTCTATCAACTCCAACATCATGATCATCATCAGTAGTGCCCATGTCTCCTTGCTGTAGGCCGTGAATCATCGTGCCACCATCACATCTCCAGTAGTTGTAGGCATGGACTGACATGTCATAGTCATGGATGTGATTACCCATGCCACGAAGCTTCATAGCGTACAAGAAATAACTTTGTGCTGCTGCAGGCCAGTCGATGCCGCTAGTGTTGACCTTCATCTCACGTGCAACTTCTTCAGCCTCAAGGCGCAAAATGTCCGGCGTCAGCATTTCCTCTCCAGAATCATTCGAGACTGCCGCTGAGAGAGAAACGGTTGTCGTCCTTGAGTTCTTCAGAGCCTTATCAACCTTCATCTGAGGGTAGAACCGGAATCTCCCTTGGAATGACCACAACACCTTGCTCCTCAAGATCGACCACAGAGGGAAACCGAGGCTCTCGAGATCGATCTCCTCATTGCTCCCGTTGTGGAAGATGAGCAGGAACCGGTTTAGCTTCGGTATGTGCTGATTTATTGCCTGGGCCACCTGAGGCAACCAGGGGCGGGAGTCCTTGGCCACACCATTGTAGTCGTCCTCCTCATCTTGTGCGTTGAACATCTCCATCAGAGAAGCAGGAAGCTCCATCTGTTCCGCGACCATCCTTTGCATCGCTCTCCTGCTCTCCCATTTGGAGCAGTCGATGTGGAAGATGTGCGAGAACTCCAGACCGGCAGCTGCAGTGCCTCTGCTTCCCGGTATTGGGGTCAGGCGTTGACTGATGGCTCGGAGGACGGCGGACGCACCCAGCCCATCCCAGCCGTCGAAGTAGATGACATTGTGCCTGCCTCTGCTGCCAGCAGTGCCACCAGCGTCTTCTTTCAATTCATCGAGAATCTTTTCAACTGCTTCATCAATGGTGTCCGCCTTAATAACACTACAAAGAAATCAGGGTATTGCCACGAGCAGTGTTGCAACAACAAAAATTTGGTTGCGATAGCTAGGTGTTATTGCAACGTTTTTCATACATGGTTGCGATGTGTGGACATTATTGCCACAAAACGGCTTTGGTTGTGAAAGGTATGGGTTAATTGCCACGGCCAATGAAATGGTTGCAAGAGGTTGACATCTATTGCAACAAAACAATAATTGTTGCATCAATTTCAACATTTTCGTTGCAATACACCAATACTATTGCCACGATTGTCTTGTGGTTGCAATAGATATGTTATATTGCAACAAAATATTATCGTTGTAACTTTTTAAAAGTTTGTTGCAATAGAAAAAAAGTTATTGCCACAAACAAAAAATCGTTGCAACACGCAAGATCTATTGCAACCATTTTTGGTTTTTGCCACAATTGTTTCATAAAATTTTCCACACCATGCGAGACGATAAAGAAATAACATTACTAAAGAATACACAAATAGCAACACTGGTGTGGTGGTAAAGGGTCTTCTTCATAATATCAAGGTCTTGGGTTCAAGTCATGTCTAGAGCATATTAGTCAGCAATATTTCTTTTTTTTTTCTTTTGCCGAATTTATTGCCACAGCTAAATATAGTTGCAATAACCATTTATTGCCACAGTTTGAGTGGTTGCGTCTTTTGCTGATTGCAATGTTTTATTTTGTGGCAACAAACATAGGTATTGCAACCAAACAAAAAAATAGTTGCATAAGCCTATTGCCACGCTACTACTTGCCACGACAGCCCACGAAATGAGTTTTGTTGCAATAGTTGGTCATTGCAACCATTTTGACCCTATTGCAACTATATTTCATCGTGACAATACCCCAATTTTCTTGTAGTGTAACCTGCGTGCACAAGCATGTGTCAGATCAGCGACGGATGGATTTTTTGCTCAAGACTTTTAGTTTATTTACAACAAAGAAGGGTAGTAGCTGGTTTGATTACCTCAGTAAGCATGATGGCGTCGCGTGTAGCTACCAGATCTTGAGCAACTTCCCTGCTTTCATGTGGAAAGGAAGGGCCTGGTTAGCTGCAGTCAATCCAGGCATCCATTTCGAATCCGAGCATGGATCTAACCCATCACTCCTGCCAACAAATTAGCACCATGCATGGTTTGCGTTAATACAAATGGATTTGTACATATCTACAATGGAATGGGGTCAGAGCAATTACGTTGCATACCTGATCGAGCTAACTTGAATCGACACTAGTCAGAAATTTGACAGAATTAGCCAAATAGATGGAACCAAATCAATCAATGAATGTGAGTGTGTGTTTGCTTGAGAATGAGGGCGAGCAAGCGGGAGGCACTGTCTCAGAGAGAATATGGCTAGATCAAAGCAAAGCGGATGCACCTTCGATAAAAAAAAAAAGCAAAGCGGCTGCAGGTGGTACACAAAACCTTTTGCTTTTCTGTGCAACTGTGTATACAGTAACTAAAGATCGGTCTTTTGTCTTTGGTTTGTTTTAATTTGTGTCTATCAGTCTTCATGTGGTCCGCAGATGGTTCGTTGCTTGGAGCAAGCTACCGGAGGGCAGCAAGATTTTCTCAAAAGAACAAATATTTAAGTAGTTTATCTAGAGGACCTTTATGTTGCATAACAACACCTGTAAATATTGGTGGTATTTGCAATTCTACGGTCCAGATTCGATTCCTCCCGTCTTAACTATTACCAGTATTTTTAAGTAGTATAAAAAAATACTTCTTAGGTGTTATGGGAAATAAATTAAATGACAGAGTTGTAATTATTATTTCTTTTGTTAAGGGCATCATCATGCGATGAAACACAGTGATCTTTTAGTTAGGCGTGAGTTTATCTCTGATTTTCCCTCTCCCATTTCCCTGGTTCGGCAGTAATTCGGCAGCTCACGCAGAGCAGTAGGAGCCGTAGCGACGGAAGTGCGTAGGCCACGCTCCGGCCAGCGGTCACGCCCGGCATTCCTCCTGAAACACTTGCACCTCGTGCAGAGCAGTAGCAGCTGCAGCGGACGGGGGTGCTTAATTAGCAACACGTCCAGGGGAAGGAAGACGACGGCGACGACTGGGCGGCGTTCACTACGGGAAACCAGTGCGTGTGCAAAAGGGGAGGCGGCGGCGCTTGCTCGATCGGGGACGAAGACAACTAGGCGTTGCCATGAGGACGGCGCTGGCGAGACCAGTGCGTGAGCGAAGGCGGTGCTAGCGCGATCGGTGCTTATGGTAGGGTGGCGCCGCTGCTGGCACGACCTGTGCGCGAGGGTGGCGACGGAGCGATCAGGAGCCAGGAGGGTGCCTGCGCGCAAACGAAATTACAGTTCTGCCCTTTGGTTCATTGCAATGTGATTACATCAACAATTGTGTAAACTGTGAATTACAATACTATCTTAAGAAATACCACCAGTAATTTACTGGAGTATTATGCACCGTAAAACTGTTAGTTTATCTAAACCCCAAATATTTGTTGTCTGCTTCCGGTTCAATTCTCAAGCAGTGGCTTATAGGGCAACCTTTATGCCTTAATTATGAGAACTCAAAATGAGGATTTGAGGTTCGGTTGTGGCAAATGGCGTGCTTAAATCTCTTCAATTAGTATCCTGTAATTAAATCGCTGCAGCCTTGTCACAAGAACTAGAGCGTACTCTGATAAGGCTTATAAGTATATAAGTACTAGGTCTATTGCTAAATCTCCATCTGACTACGGCACAGAAGCTGCATTAGTTCTTTACTTTATTACCTCCTTTTTTTTAAGCAACATGGCAGACGCTCTGCATTTTCATTATAGAAGAAGAAAATAAATGCAACTAGGTAACCCTGAGAGGTTACGAAATTCAAGAAAAGAGAAAGACAACTGCAGCAAGATTAGAGAGAGAGAGAGAGAGAGAGAGTTATTAGTTTTTGTTTAAGAGTTAACTCTTAGCATAAATAAGACACTATCATATGGCCTCTACATAGTAAGATTTTTTGCAAGAGCTAGCAACTGCCTCTAACTATTGGAGACGCTCTAACAACGCTAGTAAGACGACATGGCATGGGCTTTTCCGTATAGCGCACCCGCTTGGATCGATGCTCTCTTTCGCTCTTATTTGTCACACAAACGTTTCTTTAACTTAAAGTGGAAAATATAACACATACCAAATCGATCGAACCGACAATTGATGAATTTTGTTTGAGAGTTTCCCTCAGAGAATATAGCATGACTGAAGCAAAGCGGCTGGTGGTTGTGGGACACATAAACTTTTTCTTTTTGTTTCTGCAAAGGAAAATGCTGTAGAGCCGACCGCTTTTGCAAAAATGATGCTACATCCCTTTAATTATGATGGTTCCTTGCTTGATACCGGCTACAGCATTTTTCAAAAGGTAATTAAAGGTTAAAGATTTATCGACGATGCATTGTCTGCCCTGATCCCTACTGTTGTCACGCACTGCCAGCCCCAAACTCCCCCCGCGATCCCCGCCGATAGCATGCGCCGCCGTGCCTTAATCGTTGAAGTCGGTAGTTTTCCGTATAGCATACCCGCTTGGATGGATGTTCTGCTCTGCTTTTATTTCTCACACAAGCGCTTATTTGACTTGAATCACCACTGGCCGAAAATATGACACACACCAAATAGATCGAACTGACAATAGACGAACAAGTGTGTGTTTGTTTGAGAGCTTCCCTCAAAGTCAGAGAATAGAGCTCGATTGTGGGTTGCTGCTGGCAGCGCACATGGAAAGAGGTGGGCGGCGTCTCGAGTACCGTCCCAACCATTCCTTCACTGACGAGTTTGGCGGCCGTGTCTATCACATGGATCTTGGCGATCAGACGGTGGACATTATAGGTGATTGGCGATCCACTGTCACCGGGGGAAGCTCTGGAGATGGTACACGAGATGCTCAGGGAGGGTACGCCTTGCGGATGGCCGGCCGGTTCCTGATCAACGACTTCTACCCAACAAGTTCAGAATATGCAGCTCCACCATGCTGCTATGAAGGAGCCGGAGTCATACTTGGGCGAATGGCGGTGTATTGTTCACTACCCTCCTATCCATGAGGCCATTAACCAGTGGGGCGAACTTGTCTATGATGTAGTGCTTAGAGGTCGGACGGTGCTAACTGACATGGAAGATGAACTCTCACGGGAGGAAGCTCACCGGAGGGGCGGATGGTGCGTGAGATACTGCGGCATGGTTTCGGTAGAATATCAGTGACATAATAGTGGTATTTCAGCCACACTCTTGCAATGCAATAGCCGATAAGCTAGCAAGGTTTCGGAGTGAGTTGAATTTAGGAGGGTTAATCATCTGGCCGAATGGCCACCCTGATTTTGTAAACTGTCTTGTGACTACTGATCTTCAGTCCGTCTCCAGTTAATGGAATCGATATTCCAATCTTATATTATTTACTAATTGGAGGCCTTTTTTTGCCTCCATATTAATCGGTCAAAAATCCTAGAAATTACCAAAGAAAAAAAAACTAAAACATCTTACCATTGGTTTAGTTGCTTAACAAATTATGACCGATAGATCTTTGACTCCGTATTAAGGGACACACATATATTTTATCAATGCGATCTGATTTAGGAAAGAAAACCAAGTCGCAGAAAATGCCACGGATGAGATGGGATCGTAATATATGAATCGTGCAAAAAAAAAAAAAAAAAAAGAATTGTTGCCAAACAGGAGTCCTTGAGGCCACGCCACCATCAATCCCAACCAGATCAGGTCGTCCTCCTCCCTGATGCCGGCAAGGACATGGTCGATTTTGATCCCCAGCATTCTCTCACCATGTTAGTTGGCACCGTCGTCAAGCTACTCTCCAAGGAGACGCAGAAAGGATGGCAGAACATGTCCCTGGCCAAGAGAATTTTGTTTGAGATGAATCACAGAGGTCAATTGCAGGGGTTGCAGGGATGCAGATCGGTGTGGAATAGATCGAGTTGCAGTTTCACCGCTGCAGTTACGTGAAGAGGAGGTAGCAGGATGTGGAGATCGGAGTATATATGGTGAACTCAAGCTAGGAACGACAGTTTGGACTTCGGAGGAATAATCTTCCATGGAGATTTCGCCGTGATTGAAGATGCCAACAGAATTTTATAACGAGTTTAAGCTAGGTCAACATCATTCTGTGGTCTAGGAGATGCAGAGCTGTTGCAGCCAACGTCCGTTTCCAACTAATCTCCCATCGGCACAGGCTTCAGCAGGTAGACCATAGTACACCTTGGTTTGACAAGAGCAAAGGCCAGGGAGAGAAACATGAGCTTCTGACTGGATGCATGCTAATTGCTAGAGCATTGAGAGAGATCAAAGTTGGCCTGCAGGACCATATCTAGGTTGATCCAACAAGCGATGCCTTGCTAAATCAAAATCAGTGCAGCACTGCAGATTTGGAAGAAAACAGAGCAGGGAGTTCTGACTGCTATATGAGGGAAAGAAACTCAAAACGTAATGGGACAGGATCAGATATTACCAAAAATTAAAGTAAGGTAATATTGTTTCTGTGGTTCTGGCCAACTAGTAAAACGAAGACATCTAAGGTGTGGACCCATAATGTAAACGAAGACATCTAGATCCATTGGTATAGGATAGCAGCAAAAGTTTCATATGATAATTCCTAAATATGCTTAAAAGTTGAATACATGAATATAGCTTTGTTGTTTGTGTTTTTTCAAACTCCACTATGACAGTTTTAAAATTCATAACTATTTCATGGCTCACATTTTATCTGTAAATGAACAATTAGTGAAACACACATGCTCAAATGTGGGTCAAAAGGAAACCTATTTTGATGTGTCAGGATTTCAAATGGGCAATGTAACTATAGTATTAAATACAGTCTGTTGTCAAAAATCTAGGTACTACATGAAGACGTTCAATACAAGGGATTGCAGTAAAAACTCAGTACATCATTGCAACCCAAAGTTTATTTTTCAAATTTACATTCAGATGCAGTGTGTCAATCTATTATTGTTAGATGTAGATAAGAGAGAACATGCATAAAGCAAGATATTATGTTAAAACGTACAGTTGTCAAAATCTAGGTACTACATGAAGAAGTTCAATACAAAGGATTGCAGTAAAAACTCAGTACATCATTGCAACCAAAAGTTTATTTTTTAAAATTTACATTCAGATGCAGTGTGTCAATCTACTATTGTTAGATGTAGATAAGAGATCGAGTACATGCATAAAGCAAGATATTATGTTAAAATGAAAGGACAAGTAAGGAGAGGGAAAAGAAACGGGAGATCAAATATTTCTAATGGTTGTTGGTTAGGTTCAACAGTTTGAAAGGGACACACTACTATATGGAAAAATCGTAAATTTGTGTTTGGTGATTTAAAATGTCTAACTGAATATACACCGGCAAAAAAAAATGTCTAACTGAATAAGCCTTCAGTTCAATCAACAAATATAATTATATCTAACAGATAAATTCTTGAGAAACAAATAAATGGAGCTATACTTATTGTTGACTAGATATGTTTCTAATACTTGAGGATAAGTTTGTTTATATTTTTCAGTCATCAAGAATAATTTAAAACACTTCTATATTTTTTCCCTAAACGTTGTAATTTTTCTATGAAATAGTTACACTCATACATCTTCTACATTACTAGCCCGAGCACCAGCACGGGTTCATGCACTAGTTAAAAAAAAAAAAAGAATACGGACGTCGTTGCTTTGGTGGTACCCAGCATCAGTCGATGCCATCGCGGACCTGCCGGAGAGGAGCGCGAAGGAGGGCGAGTGTGGCGTGTGTCTAGAAGATTTTGAGGGAGCCAACGTGCTCGGGATGATGCCATGCGCCCACTCCTTCCACGAAGAGTGCATCTTCAAGTGGCTCCGGCGTAGCCATGTCTGCCCGCTCTGCCTATTCCCGCTGCGCTGCCCACGGAAGAGGAAGTAGGAGGATTGTGATTCGGCCGTGATTGGTGTGCCTCATGCTGCAGCCTATAGAGAATACATTGATGTCCGAATTTGGTACTGCAATCTACAAAGATTTTGTTTGAATGGATATTCTCAAGAATTGAGTTCCCACAACTACGTTTGAATAAATCCTAACGACCGTCAATGACACAGAGAAACGACATGACAATATTGTCCTTCGCTAGCTCTTTGTTTTCTTCTGCTTACCAAAGGTGTGGCACCACAATCACATCGCATGAAAAACCATATCTAGGTATGGCCCTGTTGAGTCAGTGGATAACAAGCAGTCAACAACCAAGTGATCGGTCTTTCGAAAAAACAATAAAGTGATCAGCATTGTTTGTTTGTTAGCAGCTCTACCCACGTGCTGCTACTGGTACTGAATTAGTACTGATCAGAGTGTAAAATTTGAGGTCAGTGCTAACGTCATAGGTAGTGGCTGCCTGCAAGAAAATCATTCCGACATCTTCATTTTCATGCAGACCAATCTAGCTGACTACAGCAACGGCTTCAAGCACAATCTCCGCCATGCATCCACCGAGTACGTGACAAATTTGTCTGGCGCATATGCAGACTTCATTTAACACCCCCCCCCCCCAACCAAAAAAAAAAAAAAGACTGAAGAAATACGTTACTTTTTCTGAAACTTCTGCATAACGTATTTTAGAATCTGAAGGCCAGACATGAACTAGTTCTGTACGTCTCCGGCAAGGATCCTCGGGCGAACTGGCTACAGCCTATACATCTGTTGACACCGGAGTTTGGAAAGGTTAGGTACCACATGACGGCAGAAAGGAAGTTGAAGGAATATTTGGAAGGGAAATGATGTATTCTGCGCGTGCGCGCGTTAACCGTGCGGAACGGCAGCCACGCGAGTCGTCCGATGGAGATCCGGCGGCCAACAGATGAGACGGGCGTCCGCGGTCGTTTCCGACACGCGGTCGAAGTCCACCCTGTGGGGCCCACTTGTCGGGCTGCCTTTTCATTTCGCTCTCTGCCTCTCTCCGTCTCTCGCTCCTCGTGCTCGTGAAAGCTTCCGCCGCGGCGAGGGAGTCGCCGCCGGCGAAGCTACAGGTGGGCCCGCGCGTTCGTCCCCTATGTGTTCCTCTGCTCTAGCTTCCGGTTCCTTTCAATTCCCCGTCGTTTTGGCTGAGTTTTTTGGATTTTCATCTGCTCTCTAGGGTTTGGTCGCCGGTGAGCGATTCGCCGACGAGGGAGTCGCGGCTGTAGAGGCTGCATCAAGGCTTTCCCCACGGTTCCCGTATGGATTCCTCTGCTCTAGCTTGCATTTACTTCCAAATCCCCTTCGATTTGGGCTGAGATTTCTGGATTCTTCCTCTGATTTTCTAGAGTCTGGTCGCCTGTGAGGGAGCCGGTCGTCGTTTCCCTCGAACTCAACGGCGGCGTCCCCAGCCTCGGTCGCCTCGACCCCCAACCGCAGCTCTCGACACCCACACCATCACCTTCGGAGAGGCCTGCGCGTCAGAGGTGCCCACCTAGCCGCCACTTACTGCCAAGGTCAGTACACGCACCTCTCTCCCTATCTATCGTACGTTGATGATTGCCAGTGAATTGTGTGGTGTTTTTTGAGGATTTATTGGTGTAGCATTTGGTGGTGAGTAGGGTGCTGGATCTGTGCAAACACTCGTGTGTGAACATTCCAATTCTGTGCAAAATACGAGCAGTGAATTTTAGGACTCAGATTCGTTTGTTTCAATTCATGAAAAAAACGAGCAGTGAATTCACGAGCAGTGATTTCCAATCAGGATGTCGCATCACATGTGAATCCTTGCTTCAATTATGCTGTTATTTTAGACGCAACTAACACAACTAATCCCTGCTTTCTATGTGCTTCAGAAACATGTCTTTTGTGCTACAATTGAAGCCTCCTGTGTAGAACTTTTTGTGCTAACCAGCGTACATTGATATGAACATTCAGTTTAGATGTTAACCAGCGTACATTGAATTTTTATTTTAGCAACTTATGTAGCTGCTTATAAACAAATATCTTCACTGGCTCATTTTCTTTTTCTTTTCTTATTTTTTTAGTGAATGAAACATACATTGGTTTCACACAATTTAACTCTGAAGCCTTATTTGTTCCACATGAGAAAATTATAAGACATATGGATTTGTTTCACATAGTGCATATGTTCCAAATGAGAAAATAACTCGTTCCAGTGTCTCATATTGATTTTTGTTCCACATACTTAATCCCTGTGTTCAACATGAGAAAATTATTTGTAGGCATTTCAGATTCATTATTGTAGGCATTTATGTGTGATGTATATAGTAATTTTACACATGCATTAATGCAATTTTATATTGTTACAGGATAATGGGTAAGGTGAATAAGCCCACGGATTTACCTTCCTCATCAAGAAGACAGGTATTATGCAGTCTTTTTGAATGTTACTGTGTTAGTACTGGTTTGATGATGTTAGTAGTGGTTTGATGATGTACTTATAGTTGCCATATATTGTTTTGGTTACATCGGTTCTGGTTTGAACTTTTAGTTACTAATGAATGATGGGATTTAGGTACAGAGCTATCTAATTCTTGTATGTTTATGTTCTGACCAACTGTAAATATCTCTGCACGCATGCAATTTTTTTCTAAGTAAATTGGTGTACGCTAATAAGCATTTTAGTAAATGTGGAAAGCAATTTTAGTACATGCTGATAAGCATTTTGATAAATGTTGAAAGCAATTTTAGTACAGGCTGGTAAGCATTTTGATAAAAATTGAAAGCAACTTTAGTACATGTTAGTAAGCATTTCATTAGTAATTGCCTAATGCAATTGTCTTAGGACCATAAGCATTTTTAGTAAATGTCGAAGGCAATTGTAGCATAGGTTACAAAGCATTTTCGATAAATGCAAAAATGAATTATATTTTAGAACAGGCTGTGAGCATAGCAAAGCTCCTTGAGCGCAAAATTGCGGGCTCAGAGATTCTACAGCCCAAGAGTCTCAAATCTGCATAACAAGCTTTTTTGGCGTACATTAGCGTATACTGTAATTTGCTTAGAGAAAATTCAATGTGTGATGGGGTGTTAATCCCTAGCATCTGATTTCTTTATATGCTGGAATAGACTTGAACCTTCCACCTCCAAATGGAGGTGTAGAAATTAGTCTTTGATGTGTCTCAATCTTTGGTAATTTGTCTTACTTGCTGCTCACGTTCATGCTCTTTCTTCACTCCTTGGTTTCTACCTGTGTGAGATGTTGCCAATGCCTCTTGCGACTAAAATGCCTCCTGCTCCTTGAACTGAATTTTGTGTACAGCTCATAAGCATTTTCTATATAGCACATAAGAATTTTCTATATAGTACATAAGCATTTCCTATATAATACATAAGCATTCAAATTGTTTTTGTTTAGCAATTTTGTTGCAAACAACAAGCATTTCTGATCATAATTTTTTTTTTGTGCATTTTGGCACCATTTTTCAGCACAACTATGTCACATGTTGTTTCCTGCTGCTCTAAATCTGCAGTGCATGTCACATGTCTCCTAATATATTTCATGATTTGACACATAATTTTTATATAATTCATTTAGGCATTTTTATACACTGTGTAGTTCTTTTACATATGTATATATATGGCTAGCAATACATTTTGTTGCTAGCACTCAACTTTTCCTGCAATCTGGAATTTGTGTTTATGATCTTTGTGCAGTGCACCGCTATTTAATTCAGCATTTGATAAGCATTTCTAATCTAGTTCTGATTTTGCTTTTTCTATCCTAATTTGCAGCGGTGAGTTGTTTGGCATAATGGTGATGTTTTTCGGAATCACAAGTTGATGAAGGTATTGTTGAATCCCTAAATCTACTTCTGTTTTTTTTTTTTTTTGTCTCACTCCCTCTTTTATGGTCTATCTATTTGGCACATTAAGACTATAAGGTGGAAGGGCTACCTTATCATGTATTTTTCCTGGCATTTTAGAGCAACTCTTGCAGGCATTTTTATATACGGTATATTGTACTTTTACACATGTAGTAATGCACTTTTGTATGTAATATACTGAATGTAACAATCATATACATATTAGGATATCTTTTTAACTTCAATCTTTTTGCTGTGTATTGTGTCGTCTGATGTACAATCCTAGGTTATGACATGCATTTCAGTTTAATCAAACTTGACATCTGTATCATGTTCATTGTTTGCATGAAGATGTGTGTCTTCTAGGGAAAGCCTCACTTCAGATATTGTAAGGCACTTCAATTGCAACTGTTGAACTGTGGCTTCGGAGTGACTTTTTGCAGCTGAAACTCCTCTTCATCATCAGGAGGTTGAAGGTTCAAGTCCACCATTATTAATGCATATAACAAAATGTAGACAGTGCTTCTTTTAGCATTTTTACTGTTACTAGTGCATACAACTAAATATTTATTGGAAAAGTTCAAAGCATTTTATATACATGACAAAGCATTGTTGCAAATAGAGTGAACTCACTGATTCCTATTTTCACTAATTGCTTGCCTGCTTCTCTTTACTTTTATGCAGGTGCAGTTACTTTTTGGAAGCAACATGAAGTTGATGGCATGCGCTCAGACTAGCATGCAAAAAAGGCCTGCAAGCATTCTGTCATTCTGTGATAGCCCTAAACAGATGCTTTTTTGGATCTCAAGAACATCATGCAATCTCTAATTGATGTAATTCTGGTACTGCTAGTTAGGGTGTTATGTATGGTTGCACTTGCGCATGTCTTGGATCTCAGGAACATGTTGCCACCTACTTACGCAGTTTATGTGATGGATCTAGGTAGTTTGTGCTTTGGATCTAGGTAGTGAAAGAAAACGTCAGCTTATATGTTGGATCTCAGTAGTAGGCAGCTTATTTTTGTGGATAAATGCGTAAAGCAGTTATTGCACATCATGGTTCAGATCAAAGGAAAGCGGATCAAGGTAGTTTTGTATTTGCCTGCGTTCAGTGTTCTCCTGATCTTAGCTTCTTTTTTGCTTGTTTACTTTGGATTCATAGCAGATTTATCCAACAGACCATGGCAGTTGCCCCGTGTTAGAACCCAAAAAGGTACGGTTGTTGCGCGCGCGAAGCGTCACTGCGTCAGGGCCGAAAAAGGAAAGTGCGGAGAGCCCGATAGCAATTTTCCTTTTTTGGGTGTGCGTGCCAGCCCCTTAACGCCTGCGCGTGCAGGCGTTAGCACGGTCCAAGAAGGGAAATGATGTATTCTGCGCGTGCGCGCGTTAACCGTGCGGAACGGCAGCCACGCGAGTCGTCCGATGGAGATCCGGCGGCCAACAGATGAGACGGGCGTCCGCGGTCGTTTCCGACACGCGGTCGAAGTCCACCCTGTGGGGCCCACTTGTCGGGCTGCCTTTTCATTTCGCTCTCTGCCTCTCTCCGTCTCTCGCTCCTCGTGCTCGTGAAAGCTTCCGCCGCGGCGAGGGAGTCGCCGCCGGCGAAGCTACAGGTGGGCCCGCGCGTTCGTCCCCTATGTGTTCCTCTGCTCTAGCTTCCGGTTCCTTTCAATTCCCCGTCGTTTTGGCTGAGTTTTTTGGATTTTCATCTGCTCTCTAGGGTTTGGTCGCCGGTGAGCGATTCGCCGACGAGGGAGTCGCGGCTGTAGAGGCTGCATCAAGGCTTTCCCCACGGTTCCCGTATGGATTCCTCTGCTCTAGCTTGCATTTACTTCCAAATCCCCTTCGATTTGGGCTGAGATTTCTGGATTCTTCCTCTGATTTTCTAGAGTCTGGTCGCCTGTGAGGGAGCCGGTCGTCGTTTCCCTCGAACTCAACGGCGGCGTCCCCAGCCTCGGTCGCCTCGACCCCCAACCGCAGCTCTCGACACCCACACCATCACCTTCGGAGAGGCCTGCGCGTCAGAGGTGCCCACCTAGCCGCCACTTACTGCCAAGGTCAGTACACGCACCTCTCTCCCTATCTATCGTACGTTGATGATTGCCAGTGAATTGTGTGGTGTTTTTTGAGGATTTATTGGTGTAGCATTTGGTGGTGAGTAGGGTGCTGGATCTGTGCAAACACTCGTGTGTGAACATTCCAATTCTGTGCAAAATACGAGCAGTGAATTTTAGGACTCAGATTCGTTTGTTTCAATTCATGAAAAAAACGAGCAGTGAATTCACGAGCAGTGATTTCCAATCAGGATGTCGCATCACATGTGAATCCTTGCTTCAATTATGCTGTTATTTTAGACGCAACTAACACAACTAATCCCTGCTTTCTATGTGCTTCAGAAACATGTCTTTTGTGCTACAATTGAAGCCTCCTGTGTAGAACTTTTTGTGCTAACCAGCGTACATTGATATGAACATTCAGTTTAGATGTTAACCAGCGTACATTGAATTTTTATTTTAGCAACTTATGTAGCTGCTTATAAACAAATATCTTCACTGGCTCATTTTCTTTTTCTTTTCTTATTTTTTTAGTGAATGAAACATACATTGGTTTCACACAATTTAACTCTGAAGCCTTATTTGTTCCACATGAGAAAATTATAAGACATATGGATTTGTTTCACATAGTGCATATGTTCCAAATGAGAAAATAACTCGTTCCAGTGTCTCATATTGATTTTTGTTCCACATACTTAATCCCTGTGTTCAACATGAGAAAATTATTTGTAGGCATTTCAGATTCATTATTGTAGGCATTTATGTGTGATGTATATAGTAATTTTACACATGCATTAATGCAATTTTATATTGTTACAGGATAATGGGTAAGGTGAATAAGCCCACGGATTTACCTTCCTCATCAAGAAGACAGGTATTATGCAGTCTTTTTGAATGTTACTGTGTTAGTACTGGTTTGATGATGTTAGTAGTGGTTTGATGATGTACTTATAGTTGCCATATATTGTTTTGGTTACATCGGTTCTGGTTTGAACTTTTAGTTACTAATGAATGATGGGATTTAGGTACAGAGCTATCTAATTCTTGTATGTTTATGTTCTGACCAACTGTAAATATCTCTGCACGCATGCAATTTTTTTCTAAGTAAATTGGTGTACGCTAATAAGCATTTTAGTAAATGTGGAAAGCAATTTTAGTACATGCTGATAAGCATTTTGATAAATGTTGAAAGCAATTTTAGTACAGGCTGGTAAGCATTTTGATAAAAATTGAAAGCAACTTTAGTACATGTTAGTAAGCATTTCATTAGTAATTGCCTAATGCAATTGTCTTAGGACCATAAGCATTTTTAGTAAATGTCGAAGGCAATTGTAGCATAGGTTACAAAGCATTTTCGATAAATGCAAAAATGAATTATATTTTAGAACAGGCTGTGAGCATAGCAAAGCTCCTTGAGCGCAAAATTGCGGGCTCAGAGATTCTACAGCCCAAGAGTCTCAAATCTGCATAACAAGCTTTTTTGGCGTACATTAGCGTATACTGTAATTTGCTTAGAGAAAATTCAATGTGTGATGGGGTGTTAATCCCTAGCATCTGATTTCTTTATATGCTGGAATAGACTTGAACCTTCCACCTCCAAATGGAGGTGTAGAAATTAGTCTTTGATGTGTCTCAATCTTTGGTAATTTGTCTTACTTGCTGCTCACGTTCATGCTCTTTCTTCACTCCTTGGTTTCTACCTGTGTGAGATGTTGCCAATGCCTCTTGCGACTAAAATGCCTCCTGCTCCTTGAACTGAATTTTGTGTACAGCTCATAAGCATTTTCTATATAGCACATAAGAATTTTCTATATAGTACATAAGCATTTCCTATATAATACATAAGCATTCAAATTGTTTTTGTTTAGCAATTTTGTTGCAAACAACAAGCATTTCTGATCATAATTTTTTTTTTGTGCATTTTGGCACCATTTTTCAGCACAACTATGTCACATGTTGTTTCCTGCTGCTCTAAATCTGCAGTGCATGTCACATGTCTCCTAATATATTTCATGATTTGACACATAATTTTTATATAATTCATTTAGGCATTTTTATACACTGTGTAGTTCTTTTACATATGTATATATATGGCTAGCAATACATTTTGTTGCTAGCACTCAACTTTTCCTGCAATCTGGAATTTGTGTTTATGATCTTTGTGCAGTGCACCGCTATTTAATTCAGCATTTGATAAGCATTTCTAATCTAGTTCTGATTTTGCTTTTTCTATCCTAATTTGCAGCGGTGAGTTGTTTGGCATAATGGTGATGTTTTTCGGAATCACAAGTTGATGAAGGTATTGTTGAATCCCTAAATCTACTTCTGTTTTTTTTTTTTTTTTGTCTCACTCCCTCTTTTATGGTCTATCTATTTGGCACATTAAGACTATAAGGTGGAAGGGCTACCTTATCATGTATTTTTCCTGGCATTTTAGAGCAACTCTTGCAGGCATTTTTATATACGGTATATTGTACTTTTACACATGTAGTAATGCACTTTTGTATGTAATATACTGAATGTAACAATCATATACATATTAGGATATCTTTTTAACTTCAATCTTTTTGCTGTGTATTGTGTCGTCTGATGTACAATCCTAGGTTATGACATGCATTTCAGTTTAATCAAACTTGACATCTGTATCATGTTCATTGTTTGCATGAAGATGTGTGTCTTCTAGGGAAAGCCTCACTTCAGATATTGTAAGGCACTTCAATTGCAACTGTTGAACTGTGGCTTCGGAGTGACTTTTTGCAGCTGAAACTCCTCTTCATCATCAGGAGGTTGAAGGTTCAAGTCCACCATTATTAATGCATATAACAAAATGTAGACAGTGCTTCTTTTAGCATTTTTACTGTTACTAGTGCATACAACTAAATATTTATTGGAAAAGTTCAAAGCATTTTATATACATGACAAAGCATTGTTGCAAATAGAGTGAACTCACTGATTCCTATTTTCACTAATTGCTTGCCTGCTTCTCTTTACTTTTATGCAGGTGCAGTTACTTTTTGGAAGCAACATGAAGTTGATGGCATGCGCTCAGACTAGCATGCAAAAAAGGCCTGCAAGCATTCTGTCATTCTGTGATAGCCCTAAACAGATGCTTTTTTGGATCTCAAGAACATCATGCAATCTCTAATTGATGTAATTCTGGTACTGCTAGTTAGGGTGTTATGTATGGTTGCACTTGCGCATGTCTTGGATCTCAGGAACATGTTGCCACCTACTTACGCAGTTTATGTGATGGATCTAGGTAGTTTGTGCTTTGGATCTAGGTAGTGAAAGAAAACGTCAGCTTATATGTTGGATCTCAGTAGTAGGCAGCTTATTTTTGTGGATAAATGCGTAAAGCAGTTATTGCACATCATGGTTCAGATCAAAGGAAAGCGGATCAAGGTAGTTTTGTATTTGCCTGCGTTCAGTGTTCTCCTGATCTTAGCTTCTTTTTTGCTTGTTTACTTTGGATTCATAGCAGATTTATCCAACAGACCATGGCAGTTGCCCCGTGTTAGAACCCAAAAAGGTACGGTTGTTGCGCGCGCGAAGCGTCACTGCGTCAGGGCCGAAAAAGGAAAGTGCGGAGAGCCCGATAGCAATTTTCCTTTTTTGGGTGTGCGTGCCAGCCCCTTAACGCCTGCGCGTGCAGGCGTTAGCACGGTCCTTATAAGAAATCGTGTCCGCCAGGTTCTGTAATATGCGATGCAGAGTTTGAAAAAAAAAATTGGATTTGGTCAGTCTCTGTTCTTTCCATTTTTAGTACATGAAGATGAAGTATCCTTTTTGAGTACTACGAATAGTAGTATACGACACTGGAGAAGTATATACAGACACTGGACAATTAATCAAGCACTACATATCCGCTGGAAGAAAGTAAGGTGCCTCAGGAGTTGGTACTTGTGACGTTGGCAGTGACCTCTGTTTCTTGTCCTCTGATCTGTACCAGTAGCAGCATGTAGGGTCTACTTCAGCTAAACATCTACTCCTACAATGATGATCAATTGATTGTTGAATTGCTAGTTAACCAGAACCGGACCCCAGATAGCGCCATTTCTTGGCAGGAAAAACATGGAACAAAGGACAGTACACTACTCGGTGGATATGTGCTGGAAGAAATGGCTGGTGTATGACATAGCTTGTGCTTCAAGGCGATGCTGTAGTCAGCTACATTGATCTGCATGAAAATGAAGATGTCGGCATGTGGCTGAATTTCTTTCTGACAGCCGTACTACCTATGACGTTAGCACTGACCTCAATTTACACTCTGATCAGTACTGCTAACAAACAAACAACGCTGATCACTGTTAGACAGATAGTTAGGTTAAGTATCTGGGCCTTGGGCCTCGTGCATGTGCACGTATGTAATCAGGGCTTGCCGCCGCCATCTCCTGTGCCGGCCCCCCTACATATGTATTCGGCTCTTTGTTTACAATACAAGCGTAGAGATTATCCGCCTAACATGGTATCAGTAGGGTCCCTTCCTCGGACCTAGCTTCCGCACAAACCCTAGCCGCCGCCGGCATCCCTAGCCGCGGTGTTGCCTCCTCTCCCTTCCACCGCGCCGTCGCGAGCGATCTTCTGCCGCGTCGTGCTCTCTCCCCATCAACCTGTCGCACGCCTCACGTTGCGGCACGCCCAAACCCCCCTCCCAACCCCATGCCAACCCCAGAAGAAGAGGCCGAGGCCAAACGCCTCTAAGAGGAACGTGCCGCCACCGCGGCCAAGGAGACCGAGGATCGTCATCGCGCCGCTAAGGAGCAGCGTCGCGCCGAGGAGGAGCAAGTTGTCGCGCACCGTGCCACGCTGCATGCCCAGGCCGTCGCGGTGCCCAACATCAAAGCCATGGTTCCCCTCACGCTCGACCTCGCCTCCCCGCACTACTCGCGCTGGCGGAGCCTCTTCCTCAACACCGTCGAGAAGTACGATCTCGGCGATCTCGTTCTCTCCGACGAGGACTTCTCGAGCGATCCGCATTGGCGGCGGATGGACTTCACCGTCAAGTCCTGGCTCTTCAGAACCATCTCCAACGAGCTCCACGAGCCACATCTCTGCCCCGACATCATGCTCCGTGTGGCTGGCCCTCGAAAACCAGTTCATCGGCAACATGGAGACTCGCGCCCTCCTGCTCGACGCTCAGTTCCACGCCTTCGCGCAAGATGATTTGTCAATTTCTGATTACTGTCGCAAGATGAAAAGTATGGCAGATCAACTCGGCGACCTCGGCCAGAAGGTGCATGATCGCACTCTTGTGTTGAACGTCCTTCGGGGCCTCAACGAAAAGTTTGCGACCATGGCCTCCCTTGTGAAGCGCCAACGCCCGTTCCCCACCTACAAGGACCTGCGCGCTGATCTGGAACTCGAAGAATTGACGCTCCTGGGAAAGCCCTCGTCCTCATCTTTGTCGACGGCATTCGTCACTTCTACCTCGAGCCGCGCCCCGTCCAGTGCTCACTCCAGCGGCGCCCCGGGCGGCGGCTCCAGTGGCCGCTACAATGGCGGCGGGCGCAATCGCCGTCGTCCCCGCTTCCAGAACGGGGGCGCGCCATCCTCTGGGCCGGTGTTGACGATCCTCATAGCATATCTTTTACCGTCAACCTCCTGCACTTTATAAACAAAAACCAACACCAAGAGTAGTGATAGGGCTTGCTACTAACAAATTCCACTAGTCTTGGTGTATCTCTAAGTGCAGGTGCAATCCACAGGAAAAAGGGGAAAAGGGAGCATAAAGAATGGACTTCACAACTGTGGAATTTTCCCTGGAATAAAGGCTCCACTCCAAAAGCCCAAAAACCCCAGAATAAAGCCTCAAACATATCCATGGCAACTGGATCAAGAGTGGAGACCACCAGAGGAGGCTACCACAGGAAGCCCAGGCCCAGAGGAGCCCAGGCCAGGTCGGCCGACCCCTCTGGCCAGGTCGGCCGACCTGCCAGGGAGGCCCCCCTGGCCCATCTTCCTATGGCGGTTCACAACCGACCTCTGGAGGTCGGTTCCACCTGCAATTAATGCCACCGATCTCTGGAACCGCCTCAAAGTTGCCGACGTTCCAGGTCTATAAATAAAGGGGTACCCCCTCCCCTTGGAGAACCAATTCACAACAGAAGACACAAGACTCCTCCACCTCCAAGGGCCTTAGGCCCCTTGTATAGTTGTAGGGAGAGAGTAGGCTAGGAGAGAGGGGTAGTCCTCCCTTTTGTGAGGACTTCACCCTAATCTTGTATCTTAGCGAATACTTTCTTATTGAATAGTTCATCTTTCGTTCATCGTTCGTTCATCGTTCGTCGTTCGTTCTTGGTCGTTCGTCGTTCGTTCTTCGTTCGTTGATCGTTCATTGCACTAGATCTATTCCTTAAGTAAGTGTTCGTGATATTCTTAGGTTGGTTGTGTATCATTCATAGTATCTAGATCTTGCTATATTTGCTTACGGGATCATCGCTCCGCAAGGGGTGCTCTAGCCTCCTGAATCAGTTCTAGTATAAGGTTAGAGTAGTAATCGATAGCATAGACGTGATGTCTGGGCTAGAGGTTACCTGTGTTTGCCGCGTGCTCCACGGTTTGTAGAGGTAGGTGGCAGGTGGTGACAGCCTTGTCCACCCTGCTGTAATCCTCCACGTTCGGGTACGTCGTAGAGCTACAGGCTGGCGTGGCTCGGCAGACCGAGCCTATACCAGTGCCCGAAGTAAGCAAGTAGAACCTGATCTATGCTATAGCGAGACAACCATACCTTAGTTTATCCTCTCTACCCGTTGTATCCGGATTACATCTTGCTGTCTTGGGGCAAAACTAACCTCGTTGCAGATTATCTCCGTTCCTTGGGGAAAACAAATACGATACCTTGGAATACTCCCGGGTGAAGTGCTGCGACGATACTCTGTGCGCTTGCGGAATTATCTGTGATCGTAAGAAGTGTCAACACGCATTTCTGGCACCGTTGCCGGGGAACGGTTGCTAACTCTACTACGAATCAGGTTTGCCCGTTGTGATCTATCCTTTACTTCCTTATTCCTCTTTTATTCTTCTTATATTAGAAAAGTACAAAAATATTCTATGGAGTCACAACCCTCTACAAATTCTTTTCCTGCTCCATGGGGAGAACCCTTAGAGCCACCATCATCTTCCCAATCTATCTTTTCATCTGGCTATGAGTTCATCCCCAGTCTTATCTCCGCAATCAAAGGTTCATCCTTCTCTGGTCTTAAAAATGAAAATCCTTATTATCACTTGCGAGAGTTTGAGCATTTGTGTTCATACCAAAAAATCAATGGCATGGAACATGGAACATTGAAGTGGAAACTATTTTTCTTCTCCCTTAATGGGAGGGCGAAACAATGGTACACTTACACCGCCATGAGAGTGGACGGTAATTGGAAGGAATTGAGAAAAAAAATCCTGTTTAGCATTCTTTCTCGTATCCCGTATCACTTCTCTACGGGCGAAGATAATCAACTTTCGGCAAGATAAGGAGGAAACCCTCAGTGCAGCGTGGGTTCGGTTTTGTTCTTTAACCGATCCCGGCCCAGATCTCTTGCTCCCCGAACCCGTTTTGTTGCAGCACTTTCATTCGGGACTGAGCCAAGAAGCCGCACTCTATCTTGACACGGCAACCGGTGGATCTTTCCCCTATAATACCATAGCGGAAGCAAAAGAGTTGCCAGAGTGGATCGTAGAAAATACACCGTTTTCTCCTGAAACCCCAGAAGAGCCGGAGTCAAAAGACGAGGAACTAGCTGTCGTCACAACACAGCAAGAGGTTTCTACCCTCGTAAAAACACCCCCTGATCCCTTATCCAATTAACGAACAATGACAGAGGATGACGAACCTCTCGAGTTCTCCTTTGAGTTCAAGGAAGATTTATTGAAGATTTTGGAGGATACCTTGAACTACACCCGTCAAAAGAAGCCTCCTATTCCTTTGACACCTCCCGAACCCCTTGGAGCCCAAGTTTCTCATAGAAACCACCTGGGACCGTGTCAAGCACATGAGAAAAGAATGGATGAAGGGATCCTAGGAGACGCACGTCTCTACCATAAAGAGCTGAGGGTCACAACAGGTTTTTATGCCTAAGAAGACCCAGGCTTGATCCAAGGATTAGGCACTCCATCAAGAAACTCTTTGATCATGGTCAATCATTTCGGGACTTCAGGTCTAACCTTAGCCTCGTACCTCGCACCCCTTGCATCCCTGGCGGTTTTTGCTTGCATAACCCCTAAGGGATCGCAGGAGGGAAAGTCATGCGAGAGAAGAACCATGGAAGAATCTCAGAACCCTTTTTCACGAAGGAACCATATACAGACAATGCCACTACACATCACGGGATCAATCCATGTCTTGTGGATATCATAAACATCATTTTGATGAAGGAGACAGCAAACTTAAGCACAATATCAGTCCATCTCTACACAAGGAGAGAATAGAGCACTGGCCAAATTAGTGGATTAAAATCAAAAGAAGTCAAAGACTAAGATAGCATGTTGCTATTCAACTCAAAGGGTAAAGTTCTTCGGGCAAATTGAAAAGTGTTTGGAAGGGGCCATACATCTTCATCGACACAAGGAGTAATCACACTCCTGAACGACAAAAAGGTAACACTCTCAAGGTAAATGGCCAACATTCCCAAAAGTTTTAAATCCCGATGCAATTAGGAAATGTGATATCATTTATCCAAATACCTCTGCAATCCTATTTTACCCTTGGCACTGATTTTAATTCCATATCTATATATGCAAAGCAGCACTGAAAATCTGGAGACCAGTGGGGCCCCCACTGCGTCGGCCGACCCCCTTTGGCAGGTCGGGCAACTTCAGTGGACCCCCTAATGGCTCCATATTTTTCGTACCTTATCCTCCAACGTTCACTAGTGTCAATCCCACTGATTTAGCTCTAGAAAAGCGCCGAGAAAATCAGGAAAATTCTTTCCATGTTTTTCCCTATAAATAAATGACTTTCTCTCCACCCTTTTTGCTATCTTCTTCTCCATTTCTTTGACCACGACCTCAACACCTCAAAAACCAAGCCATGGACAGCAGCATTCCCGACTTCGATGTCTCCGCCACCACAAGTCAGCTTGTGCGTGAGTTGGGGCTCGAAGACGCCCTTGAAGTAGCCACCCCTGTCCTTGAACAAGTGATGAGCGTAGAAAGCATCCCTCTACATATCCCATCACCTACCATCACCCCTGTTCCAGCCAACCAAGCGGCCAAGAAAACACTTAGAAAGAGTTTCGCTACGCCACCACGACCAACCCAAGGGGCCGTCACTCCAAAGAAGTCACCTTCCGACAATCCCGAAGACTCTCTCCGTCCGGGAGAGAAGTACGTGGGCACCCTCACCACCAACAGTGGCAGGGTGGTCTACCACAAGTATGAAGAGCGCTCACCACCCGGTGCCAAAAAGGATCAAGCTAAGCGCCCTTTCAAGATCGTTGGCATCCGGGGAGGAGGAAAGCAACTTGTGCCGCCTCTCACATCGGAGGAAAAGAGAGAAGTCATGGAGTCCGTGAGCACGACTCCCCCCAAGACAGTGAGAAGGCGCCTCTCCCCCTCTCCTATCAAGAGGGTAGGAGGGATGTATGAGAGCGAGGAGGAAAAGACACCAAAGATGAAGCCTTATGCTCGTCTCCTCGCTAAGTACAATGACCTTCACGACGATCACCTCAAGCTTGGAGATAAGGTAGCTGAAATATCGGATGCCTTAGCGGAGCTTAGGGACAAGGTGGACAACTCTCGCCGCAGCAACAACTCCAAGATTAAGCGCCTCTACAAAGAAATGGGAAAGGAGGATAAGTTCCACGTCTAGAATCCTCACTAAAATTATTTTCCTCTAGGCGCAATCTCTCTATGCAACATGCTTGCATCTTTAATTTCCAATAACTTTGTAATGCGCCTTTTGGTTTTTCATATGCAATCAATAATATTAGTGCTCCCCGGGTTTCCATACCGGTAGAGCAATATTTGTGCTTTCCATGTCTTGTCAATTTTCCAACGAAATAGGTAAAAGGCAAGTGTGGGGGGATTACATCGCCAATTCTGTGTCAATCGCAAGAAAATCACTCAGATCCACCCCAACCAACTCAGGAAAGAGCACCACGCAAAAAATTAGCACTGGTGGGGCCCAGGCCAGGTCGGCCGACCCCACCAAGCAGGTCGGCCGACCCCTAGTTGCCCCCACCAGGCTTCTGCTTCGACCTACCACCTGAGTTTGTCCTCCACACTCCCCTTTTACCTGCATTACAGTCAAGTTATTTCTGAACCTTGTGAAATCAATTAAAACTTGACTCATTAAACACATGGGAACGCTCTTTCACCTTCCCCTCGTGATGGACTTGCACACTTGTTATTTCTCGCTTCATCACCACCTGCTTGTGAACACCATATTCAGTAGGAACCCATGTTTTCCTAAGTTATTTGCAAGTGCGATATGATTCGACGAAACAATCCTTTGCTCAACTTGCAAGTCCATGGGAATTTTATTTACGAAAATTCAAAATGTCATGGCTCAATGCTCCTCTCTTGATATTTATTTTCCTACCAAAGCCATATGATGATCTTACATTGCAAACCTCATACTCATATGCTGCTTGTTATTACTTTGAGCCTTATCAAAATTGTGTGACCCTAGTGAGATACTTGTCATGCTCTTCTTGATCAAGATCACGTACACTCCACCTCATATGCTAACTTCTACACTGGAAGTTAAGCAATCTCCACCACTCCATCCACCAAATAAATACTCCAATCTTTTGTCACTTTTCCCTCTCAAAAATATCCTATGGAGACATGGCTATGTGGAAAAAAAAAAGAAAGGGAAAGAATAACCCCTGCTCATACAAGAGTAGAGCAAGAAAAGAAAAAGGGAAAGTTAAAAGAAAAGAAAAGAAAAGAAAGGAAAGAAAGAGAACATAGCCATATCCTCCGCAAAATCCAACGAAAGGGAGAAATGGGACACCCGAAAAGGAGTATCACTTTCACCTCACCACCACCTTACCCACACATGCACATCTTAAGGTTGTATGACTTGAATTCTCCATGGATCCACTCTTTTGGTTTTGCAATATGAGTAATGCAAGTATGCCTCTTTTTATCCCTACCAAGCTCCACTAACATAAGCCTTAGAAGTAAGACACAAAGAGGCAACACAATTGCCTTGGTGAGGAAACATACACTTTGAGTAATTCGAGAGAATCATTTGAGGAGCAAGAGCCATGTTTTTATTTCAAAAATGTCACTCAAAAACTCCCAAGGTACTTGACAATGGAAAGCAAGGTGACTTGAGTCACGAACATTCCACTTATCAATCACCCAAGGATGCATGATAGCCATCAAGAAGTTCACAGGTAACCGGTGTGGCTTGAAATAACTCGTATATGCTCCTATCTAAGAGGAAGAGTTCACCATACTGTGCTCGCATCTTCACTCGGGACGAGTAAAGAGCCAGTGTGGGGGAGTTTGTTGATGGTCCTTATAGCATATCTTTTACCGTCAACCTCCTGCACTTTATAAACAAAAACCAGCACCAAGAGTAGTGATAGGGCTTGCTACTAACAAATTCCACTAGTCTTGGTGTATCTCTAAGTGCAGGTGCAATCCACAGGAAAAAAGGGAAAAGGGAGCATAAAGAATGGACTTCACAACTACGGAATTTTCCCCGGAATAAAGGCTCCACTCCAAAAGCCCAAAAACCCCAGAATAAAGCCTCAAACATAGCCATGGCAATTGGATCAAGAGTGGAGACCACCAGAGGAGGCTACCACAGGAAGCCCAGGCCCAAAGGAGCCCAGGCCAGGTCGGCCGACCCCTCTGGCCAGGTCGGCCGACCTGCCAGGGAGGCCCCCCTAGCCCATCTTCCTATGGCGGTTCAGAATCGACCTCTGGAGGTTGGTTCCACCTGCAATTAATGCCACCGACCTCTAGAACCGCCTCAAAGTTGCCGACCTGTGACACAACAGAAGACACAAGACTCCTCCACCTCCAAGGGCCTTAGGCCCCTTGTATAGTTGTAGGGAGAGAGTAGGCTAGGAGAGAGGGGTAGTCATCCCTTTTGTGAGGACTTCACCCTAATCTTGTATCTTAGCAAATACTTTCTTATTGAATAGTTCATCGTTCGTTGTTCGTTCTTGGTCGTTCGTCGTTCGTTCTTCGTTCGTTGATCGTTCATTGCACTAGATCTATTCCTTAAGTAAGTGTTCGTGATATTCTTAGGTTGGTTGTGTATCATTTATAGTATCTAGATCTTGTTATATTTGCTTATGGGATCATCGCTCCGCAAGGGGTGCTCTAGCCTCCTGAATCAGTTCTAGTACAAGGTTAGAGTAGTAATCGATAGCATAGAAGTGGTGTCTGGGCCAGAGGTTACCTGTGTTTGCCGCGTGCTCCACGGTTTGTAGAGGTAGGTGGCAGGTGGTGACAGCCCTGTCCACCCTGCTGTAATCCTCCACGTTCGGGTACGTCGTAGAGCTACAGGCTGGCGTGGCTCGGCAGACCGAGGCTATACCAGTGCCCGAATTAAGCAAGTAGAACCTGATCTATGCTATAGCGAGACAACCGTACCTTAGTTTATCCTCTCTACCCGTTGTATCCGGATTACATCTTGCTGTCTTGGGGCAAAACTAACCTCGTTGCAGATTATCTCCGTTCCTTGGGGAAAACAAATACGATACCTTGGAATACTCCCGGGTGAAGTGCTGCGACGATACTCCGTGCGCTTGCGGAATTATCTGTGACCGCAAGAAGTGTCAACAGCCGGGACCGTGGTGGCCCATGTTTGATCCCTGGACCGGAATGTTCACCATGTGGCCCGTTCCTCAGCAACAGCCTCGCGCCGGCGGTCTGCTCGGCCCACGTCCTCCACAGGCCGCGCCACTGACCTCGGGCCACTCCGTGCCCCAGCCACAGGCCTACACGGCCCAAGCTGCTCCGACGGGTGGGACCTCTGCTGCTGGGCCGCTTGCCGGCCTTCCCATGCCCCTGTACGGCGATAATCCGTATGGGCTGTATGGCCTCCCTCCGGTCCAGTCGCCCTACGCGCCCACTGCTTCGGGTCAGAGCGTGTGGGACGCCAATGCACTGGCGCGTGCATTCAAGACCATGACCCTCACTCCTCCCCCCGGCATGGAGTGGGTTGTGGACTCCGGCGCATCTCAGCACATGGCATCGCACCCCGGTATCCTTGTCTCTTCCCACCTCCCCCCCCCCCCCCCCCCCTCTTTTTTTCTCTCCTTCCAATATTATTGTCGGCAATGGCTCCTTACTCCCTATTACCGCTGTTGGCTCTGCTGCAATTCCTTCTTCCCGTGGTCCTCTTTATTTGCACAACGTTCTCGTTTCTCCAGATATTATTAAGAATCTTATTTCTGTTCGTCAGTTCACTATTGATAATCATTGTTCTGTCGAATTTGACCCCTTTGGCCTCTCTGTGAAGGACCTCACAACGAAGAACGTGATCGTCAGGTGCAATAGCTCCAGGGAACTCTACTCCATTCATCCTGCCGCACTCCAGCCATGCGCCTTGTTAGCCACTGCCGCCACCCTTTGGCATCGACGGCTTGGTCATCTTAGTCAAGAGTCATTATCTCGTTTAGCGACATCTTTAGATTTTTCTTGTAATAAAAGTGAGTCGGATCATTTGTGTTATGCTTGTCAACTTGGGCGTCATGTGCGTTTACCTTTTCATATGTCCTCCTCTCGTGCAACCAAACCATTTGATTTAATACATTGTGATCTTTGGACATCACCTGTTGTTAGTGTTTCTGGCTACAAATATTATCTTGTGGTTTTGGACGATTGCACACATTATCTTTGGACTTTTCCCTTGCGCCTCAAGTCTGACACATTTACCACATTGTCTCACTTCTTTGCCTTTGTCGCTACGCAGTTTGGCACCACCATCAAGAGCGTCCAATGTGACAATGGTCGCGAGTTCGACAATATGTCCTCCCGCCACTTCCTTCTCACCCATGGCGCCACCTTTCGTATGTCTTGCCCACACACATCCCCCCAGAATGGTAAAGCGGAGCGTGTCATTCGCACCACTAATGATATTATGCGCACTCTAATGTTCCAGGCCAGTTTCCTAGCTACATATTGGGTTGAAGCACTGCACACCGCCACATATTTGCTTAATCGCCTACCCACTAAGACACTTAAGTTTGCCACTCCATATTTTGCCCTTCACGGTGCACATCCCTCTTATGATCACTTACGTGTCTTTGGTTGTCGGTGCTATCCCAATCTTGCCACCACTGCTCCTCACAAACTCGCTCCTCGCTCATCCCTTTGTGTTTTCATGGGCTACCCGTCTGAACATAAAGGATACCGTTGTCTCAACCTCGCCACTAATCGCATTATCATCTCACGCCATGTCACATTTGACGAATCCTCCTTTCCCTTTGCCGAGCTACCTCCCCCTCTCCAGTCATCAAGTCTAGATTTTTTATCTAACTTTGATTTTGCACCTAGTCCAGTGGGCATGTCATCCCTCCCTGCAGGTACCCGTCGCACTGGTCCCGTTGCCCCTGCCGGCACTCCGCCGCAGGTAGTTGCCAACGGGCCCTGTGCCACGCCTGGTGCTGTCACCCCTGTTGGCCCTGTGCCGCAGGTCGCTGCCGACAGCGCTCTCCCAGGGACCACGGCTCTGTCCCCTGGTGCGGTGACCCTTGTTGCCCCTACCAGTGTGTCATCACCGCAGGCCGCTGCCAGCAGGGCCCCGCTGGGTCCGCCCCCAGGCTTCGGCAGCCCGATCCGTGCGTCGCCTGCTCGCCCAGGTCCCGCCTGCTCCCCACCACCCGTGCAGCCCGGGTCTCCAGCGCTGGCGAGCCCGGCTGGCTCCCCGCTGCCCGCGTCGTCACCAGCACCTGTCGGGCGCCGTGCCGACCATACGCGTGGCCCCGACAGGCCTCTGCCTGCTGCTGCCACACGCCGTCCGGCTTCTGCCATTCAGATCGCGCCAGTGAACAACGACCACATCATGCGGACTCGCGGCAAAACAGGATTTCGGCTTCCTGTCAACCGTTTGAATCTTCAGGCTGCAGCTTTATCACCAGTGCCCAAAACGTATCGTGGTGCCCTCGCCAATCCAAA
Organism: Eragrostis curvula; assembly: GCA_007726485.1. Classification (NCBI taxonomy): domain Eukaryota; kingdom Viridiplantae; phylum Streptophyta; class Magnoliopsida; order Poales; family Poaceae; genus Eragrostis; species Eragrostis curvula. The sequence continues at coordinate 52,499,007 of CM017440.1, read as the reverse complement.
TTGGCGCGACGCCATGATAGAGGATTTTACAGCTCTACAGGCCAACTCGACATGGGATTTAGTGCCTCATCCTTCACACGGTAACATTGTGACTGGTAAATGGGTTTTTCGCCATAAGTTTTGCTCCGATGGTTCTCTTGATCGCTATAAAGCTCGCTGGGTTTTACGTGGTTTTACACAGCAGCCTGGCATTGATTTTGGGGAGACTTTCAGTCCTGTGGTGAAGCCTGCTACCATTCGCACTGTTTTATCTGTTGCTCTCTCTCATGATTGGCCTATTCATCAGCTTGACGTGAAGAATGCTTTTTTGCATGGTACCTTGACTGAGACTGTTTTTTGCGAGCAGCCATCTAGATTTGTTGACTCAGCTCGTCCAGATCATGTTTGTCATCTCAACAAGGCTCTTTATGGTTTGAAGCAAGCTCCTCGTGCCTGGTATAGCCACTTTGCCTCTCATATTGTCTCACTTGGTTTTGTCGGTGCTCGTTTGGACACTTCTCTATTTATCTATCGCCATGGTTCAGACACTGCCTATTTGTTGCTTTATGTTGATGACATTGTTCTCACGGCCTCCTCAGTCTCTTTGCTGCGTCGGATTATTGATGCTCTTACTGCAGAATTTTCTATGAAGGATTTGGGCAGTCTCCATCATTTTTTGGGTTTCTCCGTCACTCGGCATCATGGTGGTCTTTTTCTCTCTCAGCGGCAGTATATGATTGACATTCTTGAGCGTGCTGGTATGTCTGATTGCAAGCGATGCTCTACTCCCGTTGACACATGTGCCAAGCTCTCTTCTGATGGTGCACCTGTCTCCGACGCTACTCATTACCGCGGCCTCGCCGGTGCTCTTCAGTATCTCACCTTCACCAGGCCTGACATTGCCTATGCCGTCCAGCAGGTTTGCTTATATATGCATGATCCTCGTGAGCCTCATCTTGCTTTGGTCAAGCGCATTCTTCGTTATATTCGTGGCACCTTGGATTATGGTTTGCAGCTTCACCACTCCTCTGTCAGTGATTTAGTGGCTTACTCTGATGCTGATTGGGCTGGTTGTCCCGACACCCGTCGCTCTACTTCTGGATATGGTGTGTTTCTTGGTGATAATCTGATCTCTTGGTCTTCGAAACGGCAGTACACAGTCTCTTGTTCGAGTGCTGAGGCAAAGTATCATGCTGTGGCTAATGCAGTTGCTGAGACAGTATGGTTTCGGCAACTACTTGATGAACTTCATTCTCCTCTTCGGCGTGCCACTGTTGTTTATTGTGACAATGTAAGTGCGGTGTATCTCTCGACGAATCCTGTGCAGCATCAGCACACTAAGCACATCGAGATTGATCTCCACTTCGTTCGTGACTTGGTTACCACTGGCGCCGTCAGAGTTCTTCATGTGCCAACCACATCTCAGTATGCGGATATTTTCACTAAAGGTCTTCCTACATCTGTCGTCACCGAGTTTCGATCCAGTCTGAACGTCCTCACTAGTGGCTAGTTTTGGTCGCTCCGACTGCGGGGGCATGTTAGACAGATAGTTAGGTTAAGTATCTGGGCCTTGGGCCTCGTGCATGCGCACGTATGTAATCAGGGCTTGCCGCCGCCATCTCCTGTGCCGGCTCCCCTATATATGTATTCGGCTCTTTGTTTGCAATACAAGCGTAGATATTATCCGCCTAACAATCACTTTATTCAGCTTGTTCGGACAGGCCTGCTGCTAATCAGCCACTACAGTGTTCGCAGATATTTTTTCAGTGTCAGCTACAATGTTCGCGGTTATTTTTCAAGCAGCCGGTACAGTAAAGCAGCGGCTTCTAGACTTGCCGAACACTTGATTGTTTTTTCAAATGACCGATCACTTGATTGTTGACTGATTGTTACCCACAGACTCAACAGGGCCATACCTAGATATGGCTTTTCATTCGATGAGATTGTGGTACCACCTTTAGTAAGCAGGGGAAAACAAAGAGCAAAGGACAATACTGTCATGTGGTTTCTCTGTGTCATTGACGGTCGTCTGATCTCTTCAAACGTAGTTGTGGAACTCAATTCTTGAGAATATTCATTCAAACAAAATCTTTGTAGATTGCAGTAACAAATATGTACTAGGTATTCTCTATACCCTAGGCTGCAGCACGACTGCACGAGGCACACGAATCAATCCATACCCCGCTGCATGCGCTCAAGCTTGGGGACAAGCTGATTGATCACCCTCCTGCTTGCTCCTTCCGTGGGCAGCGGGAACCGGCAGAGTGGGCAGACTGAGCACGTTCTCATGGAAGGAGTGGGAGCACGGCATCATCCTGAGCACGTTGCCTGTCTCAAAATCTTCTGGACACACACCGCACTCACCTTCCTTCACGCTCGTCTCCGGGAGGTGCACGATGGCCTCGCCTGATGCCGGGGTACCTGCACCAAAGCAACGGCGTCCGTATGTTTGGGAAGCTGCTTCTGTATATCGTTGGGATCTGTCCCGCGGATAGAATTCGATGGCCTGGAACCTGCCAACCATGAGATTATACAGCAGCATCTCACGCACGTTCCGGTGAGTTTCCTCCCGTGAGAGTTCATCTCCCATTTCAATTCACACCGTCCGACCTCAAAGCGCTACATTCGCCCAAGTATGACATCATGGATAGGAGGGTAGTGAACTACACGCCGCAATTCGTCCAAGTATGACATCGCCATAGCAGCTTGGAGGAGCTGCAAATTCTGAACTTGGGCACCTTGGGGCAGCAGGGGCGGCAGCACCTGGCCGAGAGGGAGGCGACGGGTCTTGGGAGCTGAGGCGCGGCGGCTGGAGCTGGAAGAGGCCACGGCCGTAGAAAAGAAACGTCGACCTGCTCTGTTTCTTCGTGAACGAAACGAAGGGTCATTTCTCCCGGTCATTCTAAGCAAAGTGCTAATTTCAGAGTAGACTGATAACTTTCAAAGCTACTTTATGAAACCTTTTACGAAACGTGAAACTTTCAATAGTATTTTCCGTAACTGGAAAACTTTCGATGCTATTAAACCATTTTTTCCTCGATTTATCTAGCACCGAAGATTGAAGAAGACGAGAAGATGCAGTTCTGAAGACCTTCAACGATATGTGCTCTAGTCAACAACCATATCGAGTATAGCGTGTACTAAATTACTTTGTCCTACCCACTATATTGAGTAGGTGGTACTAAATTATAATTTTTATGTTGTAGTGTCGATGTAGTCCAGAATGTTCTTCATTTTTTGAAAAATATTTTTGAGCTATTTGTTATTTCTGGAATTAATCTTCTATAGTGATTATAGGGCTACAAGGCTGCAACTTGAGACACATGCGGACAGTAGTTCAAGGGCTAGGCCAAAACTGTGTAAGAACCCACAGGATCTGCTATGAAAGGCTAGATTAAAACTATATAACAGCCCAAAGCCCGAAACTGTAGTATCAAGAATGAACGGGCCAAGATAAGATAGGATTTGCTTTGTGAATAGAGCTAGGCCGGATGAAACTTTGTAGGCAAAAATAGATTGGATACGGATAGGACCCTAGGCAAAACCAAAAAGGCCGGATCGGGGTTTGGATCGGGCCTCGACCCACCGTATGAGAATCGGATTGGATAGTCAAAAAATTAAAGAGTAGACAACCTTGTGCGTCAATACATATAAATCTTTAACCTTTAATTACCTTTAGGAAAACAGGTACAAGCAAGGAACCATCATGTCATAAAGAGACGTAGAATCATTTTTGAAAAGGAAAAAAGGAGCGAAAGTTTATGTGTCCGGCAACCACCAGCCGCTTTGTTTCAGTCGAGCTATATTCTCTGACTCTGAGGGAAGCTCTCAAACAAACACACACTTGTTCATCTATTGGTCGGTTCGATCAATTTGGTGTGTCATATTTTCGGCCAGTGGCGATGCTAGTTAAAGAAGCGCTTATGTGAGAAATAAGAGCGGAGCAGAACAACGATCGAAGCGGGTAAGTTATACGAAAAACTAAAAGTACCGACTTCAACGATTAACTTTCTGAGATTATTTGTCTGCATATATCGGTAATTGCATTTTGACTATGCAGTATAAAAAATTATGTCGTATTTTTTTAACATAGGTTGTTGTGAAAGTTGTCATCATGCAAAATTTTAGCTTCCAATTCCACTTGTAGGAAGAGAAACTAAAATAAAAACACTATATAGGGTGTATATTGCAACAAATGAAATTGTTTGGATGAGTGAAATAAGCCATCAATTTGTTTAGGGTGTGAAACGGGCAAACTAAATTGTTCGGGTGAGTGAAATAGACTTTTTCTTTAAAAAAATAAAGAGTAGACTACCTCGTGCTTCCCTACATATAAACCTTTAATTACCTTTTGAAAAATGCTGCAGCCGGTAGCAAGCAAGGAACCATCATAATTAAAGGGACGTAGCATCATTTTTGCATAAAAGAAAGAAAGAAAAGGTTTATGTGTCCCACAACCACCAGCCGCTTTGCTTCAGTCGTGCTACATTCTCTGACTCTGAGGGAACCTCAAACAAAATTCATCAATTGTCTGTGTCATATTTTCCACCAGTGACGATTCAAATGAAAGAAGCGCTTGTGTGAGAATAAGAGCGGAGGAGAGCATCGACCCAAGCCGGTGTGCTTATACGGAAAAGCACCTGCCATGTCGTTCTACTAGCGTTGTTAGTGGTGCTGCTGCAGTTGTCTCTCTCTCTCTTTTCCTGTATGTCGTGGCCTCTCAGGGTTATCTACTTGTATTTATTTTCTTTTTCTATAATGAAAATGCAGAGCATCTGCTATGTTGCTTTTAAAAAAAGTAATAATAAATTAAAGAACTAATGCAGCTTCTGTGCCGTAGTCAGACAAAGATTTAGCAATAAACCTAGCTAGTTTGTAGTCGACATTTTGTTGGTGCTAGATCAGAGTACGCTCTAGTTCTTGTGACAACGCTGCAGCGATTTACGGGATACTAATTGAAAAGATTTAAGAAAGCCAATTACTTAGCCGAACCTCAAATCCTGATTGTGAGTTTCTCATAATTAAGACATAAAGGTTGCCCTATAAACCACTGCTTGAGAATTGAAGCGGCAGCAGACAACAAATATTTGGGCTTTAGATAAAATAACAGTTTTATGGTGCATAATACTATTATTAAGTAAATTACTGATGGTATTTATTTGATAGTATTGTAATTTACAGCTTGCACAATTGTTGATGTAATCACATTTGCAATGATCCAAAGGGTAGAACGGTAATTTCGTTCACGCGCGGCTCAGGCACCCACCGGATCGCGCCGTCGCCAGCCCTCCCGCACCGGTCGTGCCAGCAGCGGCGCCGCCCTACCACCAACAAGTACCGATCGCGCTAGCGCCGCCCTCCTGCCGCCACCGCTGCCCCGTACCAGATCGCGCCACCGCCGCCCTCGCTAACGCACTGGTCGTGCCAGTGCCGCCCTGCAACGCCTAGCTAGTTGTACGTCCTCGTCCCCGATCGAGCAAGCGCCCCGTATCGAAATCGAATGGAGCCCTTGCACACGCACTGGTCGCCTGCAGCAACGCTGCCCAGTCGTTGCCCGTCGTCTTCCTTCCCCTGGAAGTGTTGGTAAGCATGCGCCTCCGTCCGCTACTACTGCTACGAGGTGCAAGTGTTTCAGCAGGAACTTGGACCTCGCCGGCGTGACCGCTGGCCGCAGCTAGCGTGGCCTACGCACTTCCATCGTCTACGGCTCCTACTGCTCTGCGCGAGCTGCCGAATTATACTGCAGCACCAGAGAAATGGGCCGGGAGAGGGAAAATCAGAGATAGACTCACGCCTAATTAAAAGATCACTGTGTTTCACGGCATGATGATGTCCTTAACAAAAGAAATAATAATTAAAACTCTGTCATTTAATTTATTTACCATAATACCTAAGTGCTCCCTCTGTTTTTAATTATATGGCGATGTTGACTTTTTTTTTGTTGAACTTTGACCAGCAATATATATGAAAATAATTAGTTGCTTAACGTGAAATGTATATTGTTGAATCTATCATCGAAAGCACTTTAAGATCAACTTATACATTTAGCTATTTGCATAAATATTTATGAATAAGACAAATGGTCAAAGTAACGAAAAAAGTCAACGGTGTCATATATTTAAAAACAAGGGAGTAGTAGTTTTATACTACTTAAAAATACCGGTAATGCTTAAGATGGGAGGAATCGAATCTGGACCATAGAATTACAAATACCATCAATATTTACCGGTGCTATTATGCACCATAAAGATCCTCTAGATAAAGTACTTAAACATTTGTTCTTTTGAGAAAATCTTGCTGCCCTCCGGTGGCTTGCTACAAGCAACGAACCATCTGCGGACCGCATGAAGACTAGTAAACACAAATTAAAACAAACCAAAGACAAAAGACCGATCTTTAGTTACTGTCACAGAAAAGCAAAAGGTTTCGTGTACCACCTGCAGCCGCTTTGCTTCATTTCCTTTCTTTTCTTTTTTCTTTTTTTTTTAAAGAAGGTGCAGCCGCTTTGCTTTGATCAATCTAACCATATTCTCTCTGAGACAGTACCTCCCGCTTGCTCGCCCTCATTCTCAAGCGAACACACACTCACATTCATCGGTTGAATTGGTTCCGTCTATTAGGCTAATTCTGTCAATTTTCTGACTAGTGTCGATTCAAGTTAACTCGACAGGTATACAACGTAATTGCTCCGACCCATCCCATTGCAGATATGTACAAATCCATTTGTATTAACGCAAACCATGCATGGTGCTAATTTGTTGGCAGGAGTGATGGGTTAGATCCATGCTGGGATTCGAAATGGATGCTTGGATCGGCATGAGCTAACCGGGCCCTTCGTTTCCACATGAAAGCAGGGAAGTTGCTCCACATCTGGTAGCTACACGCGACGCCATCATGCTTACTGAGGTAATCAAACCAGCTACTACCCTTCTTTGTTGTAAATAAACTAAAAGTCTTGAGCGAAAAATTCATCCGTCACCGATCTGACGCATGATTGTGCACGCAGGTTATTAAGGCGGACACCATCGATGAAGCCGTTGAAAAGATTCTCGAAGAATTGAAAGAAGACGCTGGTGGTGGCACTGCTAGCAGTAGAGGCAGGCACAATGTCATCTACTTCGACGGCTGGGATGGGCTGGGTGCGTCCGCTGTCCTCCGAGCCGTCAGTCGACGCCTGACCCCAGTACCGGGAAGCAGAGCCACTGCAGCTGCCGGTCTGGAGTTCTCGCGCATCTTCCACATCGACTGCTCCAAATGGGAGAGCAAGAGAGCGATGCAGAGGATGGTCGCGGAACAGATGGAGCTTCCTGCTTCTGTGATGGAGATGTTCGACGCACAAGATGAGGAGGACGACTACAATGGTGTGGCCAAGGACTCCCGTCTGGGGTTGCCTCAGGTGGCCACGGCAATGAATCAGCAAATACTGAAGATGTACCGGTTCTTGCTGGTCTTCCACAACGGGAGCAACGAGGAGATCGATCTTGAAAGCCTCGGTTTCCCTCTATGGTCGATCTTGAGGAGCAAGGTGTTGTGGTCATTCCAAGGGAGATTCCGGTTCTACCCTACGATAAAGGTTGATAGGGCTCTGAAGAACTCAAGGACGACAACTATTTCTCTTTCGGCGGCCGTCTCCAATGATTCTGTAGAGGACAAGCTGATGTCAAACATTTTGCGCCTTGAGGGTGAAGAAGTTGCACTTGAGATGAAGGTCAACATTAGCGGCATTGACTGGCCTGCAGCAGCAGAAAGTTATTTCTTGTATGCTATGAAGCTTCGTGGCATGGGTAATCACATCCATGACTATGACATGTCAACTCATGCCTACAACCACTGGAGATGTGATGGCGGCATGATGATTCACAGCCTACAACAAAGGGACGTGGGCACTACTGATGATGATCATGATGATGAAGTTGATGGACTCTGGCTATCTTTTGATGCTCTGCGCCGTGAGATAACATTGGATGTGGACGGCTACGAAAATCCATATTTTCGATCTTCGGTCAAAACGCGCTTGCTTAAGCACGTGGCATACTGGACTTCACCAACCTACGTGTTCACGCTGATCCCCTCACATTTGCACGGACAGATTCCTGAAGGCACATTTAAACCATTTGACAAACTCCGTGTGCTCAAGCTATCAGCGTGCAGGTTCAGCTTCACATCACCTCCATTCCTCTGCTGCCACAACGTAAGATTTCTCTGGATTGACCACTGCCAAGACGGAAATAGCACAGCTGAAGCAGTGAAGGAGGAGGACATTGGCAGGTTCTTTCAAAGGCTTTGGGTGCTGGATGTGCGCTACTCAAACAATGCATTTTTGTCTGATCAGATGATGGGTTTCATGACTCAACTCAGGGAATTAATTGTGATGGGAGAAGGCAGGTTAGTCAGGGACATGTTGCGGGGGCGAATGAACAACATTCGCAAGCTCCGAGTAACAGAGTCATCACAAGAGTGGATATCCATCGAAGAGTTGGACAAGTTGGAGCTCCTTGAATTCTCAGGAAATACATCCATAAGCAGGTTATTTGTGGAAAGCAGTTGCAGCAGCCTTGAGACTGTCATTATTTGCGGCCCTAATAATTTAGACAAGATCGTATTGACGGGATGTGCTAAACTGAAGGATGTTTTGTTGAGCGGGTCATTCCCATACCTCTCCAGGATACATATCCTTGGTGCAGTGGTAGAAATACTAGATCTCAGTACAGTGACAGCCCCAAGACTCGATATTGTCAGGCTACTTGACTGTGAGAAGCTTTGTGCAATCCTATGGCCATCGTCAGCTGAATACGATGGTAAAAAATACTTGTGGAGGCTAAACATCGACACGAACCAAAAGGAGGGCACTGCTGCACTTACAAGTAGACCACCTTATGGCGCTGATTACTGGATAATGGTTGTAGACAAACAAAAGTTTGATTGGAATATTACTGTAAGGGATGAAAGGATTCTTCGGTCGCTTGAGCCCGTCAAAGATTATTTCGGTTCCCACGATGCACATGTGGAGGTTTCAACGAGTTCATCCCCTGCTCGCCCCTATGATGATGATGATGTTGGTACCAAAAATGGCAGAATGAGGAGCAGCACCAGGCAGCATGTGCAAGTGAAACTGAAACAGGCTAAGGATACCGCAACATACGGAGATGTCATTGTCACCTTGAGGGACACTACTAGCACGCAGCAGCAGCAACAGAAGGAGGCTATTAATGAAGAAGGCAACAATAGTGGGATCATGTGGACAGGTCCTCGTCGACCAGACGTGCCATCCGAAGGCTGCTACATATACATAGAAGACCCTATCAGCAGCAGGACCAAATCACGAGCTGTTGAAAGTATTACTCTACCTGGATTCATATGTGATGGTGCAAAGATACTGCATGTGCACGATAGCTTGCACGTCACCGATATCCTTACAGCTCCGACAGCTTCATCAGCGGCATGGAATAAACTGGAGTGGTGCTGTGTGGAGAGGTGTCCTAAGTTAGGGTGTGTCTTCAGTCCTCTGTTAGGTGGACCAGAAGGAAGCAGCAATCACACTGAGATGTTTAAGAAGGTTAAGACAGCCTGGGTATCACATCTCCCGAAAGCATGCTACGTTTGGAACTGGAATGGCTCATCATCATCAACGGCCTGGTACAATGGTGGAACATTTGAAGATTTGACATTGTTGCACCTCAGCGGATTGTACAAGTTATCCATTTTCCTTTAGTCAATCATGCCTTCGATAGGTTGGAGACTCTGGAAATCGCGTGGTGCGGCGATGTTAGTGTGGCCCTTCATGATTACTATATCGAAAGAGGAGCATGGCAATTCCCCCAGCTAAAGCACATACGCCTGCACGAGCTTCCCAAGCTTCAAAAAATCTGCAACTTTGACCCAAGGATCGTGACACCTAAGCTTGAGACCATCAAGATAAGGGGGTGCTGGAGCCTCAGAACCCTTCCGGTTGTAAGAACAGGTGAGAGATGGGGGAACACGATACTGCCGATTGTTGAAAGTGCGAATGCGGTGGAGTGCGATTGTGAGAAGGAATGGTGGGAAAGGCTGGAGTGGGAATCAAAGGAGCATACCAGCCACTACAGGCCAATCCACCCCCGGTTTTACAAGAAGACCATGCTCAGAGGTTCCATCCTCAGGTGATCCTTCTTGCTTAACTTGCAAACCATGCCACACCTTTGTATGTACTTAGGAGGGAGTATATCGATATGATCTGGAGCATTTAGAGTTACTAATTGTACATTGCCGAGACATTCTTCATTTGCTAGTCTGTTCATTCACTCCAGCTAAATTCTCATATATGATATATACACCTACATAGAATAGAGTCTTCAGTACAGAAACGTGGTTACTGTATAGTGGGCAGTTAACTGCAACTTCACGTAGTGGGTCTGTTCGGTTAACTAATTCTAAACTGTACTCTAACTAATTCTTTGTTGTCCTTTCCCCTCTTATAGGTGAAGCTAATCCTTGATGCCTCTTTCTTGAGGTGCTGCATCTGTTCCTGTTTTCATTTCTGCTTGCTTGGTTTGTGTCACGGCCACGGCGTCGATGTTGGCATCATCTACGAGTCCATCCTGGTTTGCCCTGCTCTGCCTCTTCGGATTGGTCGAGTCGACTCGTCAACCCGTCCACGATACAGAGGTAGCATGTTTATATATGTGTGAGAGTTTGAGAAATAATGAGCATAGCAAGTGCCTTCGGCAGCTGAATTTTCCTTCAGTTTATGCCGCCGCAGCAACTATAGTTTTGAGCGAGCTCATGCTGTGCTAGCTCTAGCTGCTGCTAATTGCTCTGCTCTCATCTGTGCCGTGCGCTAGGGTGCACACGTGCTATGGTGGGTGATTTTGTCTGAGTGCGTGGATGTGGATTGTCTGTTGTAATTGTGTGTGTGGATTCATCACTGTTATTGTTAATCATCTTTTTATGACATTATAAATGAATAAATGAGGATGGTTATGTGTGATATGTGTGTGCAACTGTCATTGATTCAGTCAGCATATAAAAGGAAATAAAGGAAAGCTCCTCCCTTATTTGATGTGCATTGAAATTATGCTCACCAGTTGGTACCCCCTTGCGCGTTTTTGCGGCATGTTCAAAAGCTAATATATATAATGTCGATGATATATATCTAAGTTTGGCTTAAGTAGATGATGGCAAGCAAATATCAGACTATATAAGCACAATATAATGAGTTTTGATATCTTTTAAATGTGGCCTATGGAATACACAACTCACCTACGTATCTTTATGATATCTGCTTGTTATGCAATTTACTAAAAGCTTAGGCAAAATTTGTTGTAGGACACCGAAATATTGGCTTCAGCTACAGCACACTCGTTCCGCCGATATTAGTTATAGCACATTGCAAACTCTTGAATCTTGTACATAGCACACTAAAGCAAAGAAAATGTGACATTGTCAACATTTTTATCTATTAATGTATTTTTTGAGCACATGGCAAACTCTTGAATCTCTTCTTCACATGAAACATATTACAACTTGAAACTTTGCACAAAGGCACATTGTTACATTCTCCATTAATGTGTCTTTTTTGTAGATTTTCTTCAATCATTAACATGGTTTGGTTTATAAAACAAATACTTTTCTCAACGAAAAATTACTTTAATGGTTGAAAAAGTCTACCAAAAAACACATGGATAGAAAATGCAACAATGTATCTGTGTGCAATGTTTGAAGTTGTAATGTATTTTGTGCAATGAGATTAAAAAAATTGAAAATATCAGTGGAACGAGTGTGCTACACCCAAAGACAATATTTTGGAGTGTCCCATAGAAAATTTGGCCAAAAGCTTATAGTCTGACCTCTGATAGTAGGCTTTGTATGGTAGGAGACCGCTAATCTGGCTTTTGATAGTTGTTAAGATGAAAATACTTTAACTACAGAGCTTCATGGTTGAATGCAGAGCTTTGGCCTAATGGTTAACAAATTATATAAGCTCACACTTGCCTTTAGAAAGTTGACATGATACAAACATAAAAGGAAAACGATAAAAAGGTTAATCAATTAATTTTGAAAAGGAAACGGAAGTATTGAAAAGATGCCCTTAATCAAACCATAACAATGCAGTGCAAGAAAAGAAATCGACAATTGTAGGAAAAAAGTGTAAAAAGCATGAATTACTTTTCCACTGCTTGCATATTCAGGAAGAGTAACCAATAATGAGAAATAATGCAGCCTCCTATGGTACAATAGTCAGAAGAATGAAAGTATTTGTATCATGACTTTCTTTAGTCAGGAGGCATTAATGAGAAGAAAATATATTGTGAAGGTTGTGGGAGAAGATAGATAGCTGCTCATACCATCATACATGACAGATTCAATCTGATGAACATATCAAGGTGGAAAATCACCTTTGTTCTGTTTTCAAAGGAAAAAAGGGCCTTCCCATATGCTCAGTTTGATACTCCATTATCCATTGGTTGCTGTATACCATTTTTGGCACAGCTATCGACTATATATGGTAGCCATCATTTTCATGCGCCTTGCGACCTGCTCCACATAGTAGAGTCAAATAAAAGAAACAATATAGGAGAAGGAAACCAAGGTCATGTATTAGGATAAAGGAAATGAAACATGTGGTTCCTAATGTGAAGCAACGCTATAAGGTACCCAAAAAAAACAGGGGGAGGGGGAGGATAATTTAGAAGAAATTGGATAGAATGGTTTCTCTCTGGCATGGCAGACTTTAGCACAAAAGAATGGTTACTCCATTGTAAGGTTCGGGGGGAAAAGAGGATGAGAAGGTTAAGAAAACTGAGTTGGGGGTTTTTAAATCTAGTAGATAATAGATGACAACCTGCATACAAAGCAGGCTGACAGAACTAGAATCAAGAGAGAGAACCGGGCCAAGCTATTGGGGAAGGCTGCAGATAATCGATGATTTTCATGCAGGATTGCCCTCGCTGGAGTTCGGATATGGGGGCACCCCCCATTAATTTGGTTCTAAAACTAGTAGTCCAGATTTACTTTCTTCAATTTATTGAGCCCTCTTACCACATGTATTTGTGGCTCCTGCATTTTCAACCAAGAAGAAAACCGTGCTTCTTTTCTCAGTACTCCATCCGTATGATTACTGGTCCTCATACCATATTGATATCATATGATTCAAGGTAACATCTGAAAGCAAATGTAAGTATCTGTTAGTACAAATGCACCATCACACTTGAATTCCATGAAATGCTGTGCATTTCTATGGATTTGTTCTGGAATTAGTGCTAGAATATTGTAGCACAACAAAAGTTAACTTCCACGCATACAAATACAAATTTTAGAAAATCAGTGTGGATTTTTTAAGAAGACATCCCAGCCAAGCAAGTAAACTGTGAATCAAGTGGTGTAAACCATGAGCATGGCCAAGAAGCAACAAATGTAAACTGTGAAAGTGACCATGTAAACACCAATTCAAGCAAAGGTTCGGCTTGGTGAACTCAGTCTTTAATAAATTTGATTCAATTATAAATGAGAATTATATACTACCTGTATGTTCTACACATGTATTGCTAAGGTTTGCGCATATGGAAGCTGTTGCTGGAACAAAGGAGATGAGTTACACATGTTGTTGCAGGACCAAATCACAAGCTGTTGCAAGTATTACTCTACCGGGTTTCATATGTGATGGTGCTAAGATACTGCACGTGCACGACAGCTTGTACGTCACCGATATCCTTACAGCTCCGGCAGCTTCATCAGCGGCATGGAATAAACTGGAGTGGTGCCTTGCGGAGAGGTGTCCTAAGCTGGGGTGTGTCTTCCGTCCTTTGTTAGGTGGACCAGAAGGAAGCAGCAATCACACTGAGATGTTTAAGAAGGTTAAGACAACATGGGTATCACATCTTCCGAAAGCATGCTACGTTTGGAACTGGACTGGCTCATCATCATCATCATCATCATCATCATCGGGCTGGTTCAAAGGTGGAACATTTGAAGACTTGACATTATTGCACCTCAGCTATTGCCCTAGGATTGTACAAGTTATCCATTTTCCTCTCTCCAATCAAGCCTTCGATAGGTTGGAGACTCTGGAAATCACGTGGTGTGGCGATGTTAGTGTGGCCTTTCATGCTTACGATATCCCAGGTGGAGTATGGCAAGGCAATTCCCCAAGCTAAAGCACATACGCCTGCACGAGCTTCCCAAGCTTCAAAAAGTCTGCAACTTTGACCAGAGGATTGTGACGCCTAAGCTAGAGACCGTCAAGATAAGGGGCTGCTGGAGCCTCAGGACACTACCGATTGTAAGGACAGATGAGCGACGATGGGAAACAATACTGCCGATTGTTGAAAGCGAGGCGGTGAAGTGCGATTGTGAGAAGAAATGGTGGGACAGGCTTGAGTGGGAATCAAAGGAGCATGCCAGTCACTACAAGCCAATCCACCCGCAGCATTACAAGAAGACCATGCTCAGGGGTTCCGTCCTCAGGTGATCCTTCTTGCTTAACTTGCAAACGCTGCCACACCTTTATATGTATCGATTTGATCTGGAGCATTTAGAGTAAACTAATTGTACAGTGAAGAAGCATTCTCCGTTTCCTAGTCCATTCATTCACTCCAGCTTCATTCTCATATATAATATACACCTACATAGAATAGAGTCTTCAGTACAGAAACATGGTTACTGTATAGTGGGCAGTTAACTGCAACTTCACGAAGTGGGTCTGTTTGGTTAACTAATTCTAAACTGTACTCTAACTGATTCTTTGTTGTCCTTTCGGACCTTTCCACTCTTGTAGGTGAAGCTAATCCTTGATGCCTCTTTCTTGAGGTGCTGCATCTGTTCCAGTTTTCGCTTCTGCTTGCTTGGTTTGTGTCACGGCCATTGCGTGGATGGTGGCATCATCTACGAGTTCATCCTGATTTGCCCTGCTCTGCCTCTTCGGATTGGCCGAGTCGACTCGTCAACCTGTCCATGATACAGAGCTAGTATGTTTCTATATGTGTGAGAGTTTGAGAAATAACGAGCATAGCAAGTGCGTTCGGCAGCTGAATTTTCCTTCAGTTTATGCCGCCGCAGCAGCTATAGTTTTGAGCGAGCTCATGCTGTGCTAGCTCTAGCTGCTGCTAATTGCTCTGCTCTCATCTGTGCCGTGCGCTAGGGTGCACACGTGCTGTGGTGGGTGATTTTGTCTGAGTGTGTGTATGTGGATTGATTGTTGTAATTATTTGTGTGGATTTCATCACTGTTATTGTTAATCATCTTTTTATAACCTTATAAATGGATAAATGATGATGATTATTTGTGATTTGTGTGTGCAACTGTCATGGATACAGTCGGTATATAAAAGGAAATAAAGGAAAGCTCCTCCCTTATTTGATGTGCATTGAAATTATGCTCACTAGTTGGTACCCCCTAGCACGTTGCTGCGGCATGTTTGAAAAGTTAATAATATATACAATGTTTTCCTGACGGTAAACGGTAGACAGTCGGTCGACCACCGTTTAGCGTTTAAACCTGTTTAAACGGCCGTTTAAACGGAATTAAACGGGCTAAACGGCCGTTTAAACGGAATTAAACGGGCTAAACGGCCGTTTAGGTATAAACGGTTGTCACTCGTTTAGCGTTTAGACGCCGTTTAAACAGTGTTTAATTCCGTTTAGGAAAACAAGGAATATATATCTAAGTTTGGCTTAAGTAGATGATGGCAAGCAAATATCAGACTATATATGCACAATATAATGAGCTTTGGTAATTTTTTTAAGTATGGCTTATGGAATACACAACTCACCTACGTATCTATATGATATGCTTGTTGTGCAATGTACTAAAAGCTTAGGCAAAATTTGTTGTAGGACACCAAAATATTGGCTTCGGCTACAGCGCACTCGTTCCAATGATATTAGTTATAGCACATTGCAAACTCTTGATTCTTGTACTACATAGCACACTAAAGCAAAGAAATATTTTCAACATTTTTTATCTATTAATGTATTTTTTAGCATGTCGCAAACTCTTGAGTCTTTTCTTTACATGAAACATATTGCAACTTGAAACTTTGTACAAAGACACATTGTTACATTCTCTATTAATGTGTTTTTTTGTAGATTTTTTTAATCATTAACATGATTTGGTTTATAAAATAAATATTTTTCTCAATGAAAATTTAATTTAATGGTTGAAAAAAGTCTACCAAAAAACACATAGATATAAAATGCAACAATGTATCTGTGTGCAATGTTTCAAGTTGTAATATATTTTGTGCAATGAGATAAAAAAATTGAAAATATATCACTTTTTTCTACTTTAGTGTGCCACAACAAGATTCAAGACTTTGCAATGTGCTACAGCCAATATCAGTCGAACGAGTGTGCTACACCCAAAGACAATATTTTGGAGTGTCCCACAGCAAATTTGGCCAAAAGCATTTAGTCCGACCCCCGATAGGCTTCGTTTGGTAGGAGAACACTAATCTGGCTTTTGATAGTTGTTAAGATGAAAATACTTAAACTACAGAGCTTCATGGGTTGAATGCAGAGCCTTTGGCCTAATGGTTAATAAACTATTTAAGCTCACACTTGCCTTCAGTAAGTTGACATGATACAAACTTAAATGGAAAACTATAAAAGTTTAATCATTTAATTTTGAAAAGGAAAATGAAGTATTGAAAGGATGCCCTTAATTAAACCATAACAATGTAGTGCAAGAAAAGAAATCGACAATTGTAGGAAACAAGTATAGAAAGCATGAATTACTTTTCCAGTGTTTGCATATTGAGGAATAGTAAAATACTGAGAAATAATGCAGCCTCCTTTGCTTCAATAATCAGAAGAATGAGAAGTATATGTAACATGACTTACTTTAGTCATGAGGCATTAATGAGAAGAAAATATATTGTGAAGGTTGTGGGACAAGATAGATAGTTGCTCATACCATCATACCTGACAGATTCAATATATGATGAACATATCAAGGTGGAAAATCACCTTTGTTTTGTTTTCAAAGATAAAAAAGGGCCTTCCCTTATACTCAGTCCGATACTCAATTATCCATTGAATTGCTCAAGAGCATGCACAGTAGGCAAAGTTACTATGGTAGCCATCCTTTTCATGTGCCTTTTTTTTTTTTGAGGCGAACGGCAGGGGAGCCCCATACCTTTTTTCTATTAATTTTTGAAAAAAAATATGTACAAGGTACAAGGCCCTTTTCATGTGCCTTGCGACCTGCACTACATAGTAGAGTCAGATAAACGAAACAATATAGGAGGAGGAAACAAAGGTCATGTATTAGGATAAAGGGAAATGAAACACGTGGTTCGTAATGTGAAGGAATGCAAAGGTACAAAAAAACAGGGGGGGGGGGGGGGGTGGATAGACGATTTCGAAGAAATTGGATAGAATGGTTTCTCTCTGGCATGGCAGATTTAGCACAAAAGAATGGTTACTCCATGGTAAGGTTCTGGGAAACGAAGGATGAGAAGGTTCAAAAAGTGAGTTGGGGGCTTTTAATCTGGCAGATAATCGATGACAACCTGCATACAAAGTAGGCAGACAGAACTAGAATCCAGAGAGAGTACCGGACCAAGCTATTGGGGAAGGCTGCAGATAATCGATGATTTACATGCAGGATTGCCCCTAGTTTGAGTTGGGATATGGGGGTACCCCCATTAATTTGGTTCTAAAACTAGTAGTCCAGATTTATTTTCTTCAACTTACTGAGCCCTCTTACCACATGTATTTGTGCCTCCTGCACTTTCAACCAAGAAGAAAACCATGCTTCTTTTCATCAGTAATCTATCCTTATGATTTCAGGTCCTCATACCATATTGATATGATATGATTCAAGGTAACATCTGAAAGCAAATGTAAGTATCAGTGAGTACAAATGCACCATCACACTTAAATTCCATGGAAAATTCTATGGGTTTGTTCTGGAATCAATGCTAGAATAATATTGTAGCACAATAAAAGTTAACTTCCACGCGTACAAAGTACGCAAATGAGAAAATCAGTGTGGATTTTTTATGAGGACATCGCAGCCAAGCAAGTAAACCGTGACTCAAGTTGTGTAAACCATGAGCTTGGCCAATAAGCAACAAATGTAAATTGTGAAAGTGACCATGTAAACACCAATTCAAGCAAAGGTTCACCTTGGTGAACTCAGTCTTTATAATTTGATTCAGTTATAAATGGGAACTATATACTATATCTAAATGTTCTACACATGTATTGCTAAGGAGATGAGTTACACGGATATGGGAGCTGTTGCTGGACCAAAGGAGATGGGTTACACCAAGGACAAGATAAGTTACACGGAAGCTGAACCATCACACTGCCTGATCACATTAGAGCCATGTTCCAAGAGCCACGCGCACCAACTGGTCAAGATTCCCCATGCATATATGGACAAAAAGATAATCAAGTCTACTTTCACCTCCAACAAACGTTCATTTTGACTTCACATTAAGGAGTAATGATTATTTAAGTGAAGACTGCCAGGGAGGCTGAAGGTCACGCTAGGCCTCTCGAAAACACATATTTTCACACCTTTCACCTTTGGCAATGATATGTCAGATGTGGGTGATTTTCCCCTTACTGAACTCAAGATACATAAATGTTCAAAGTTAACATCACTGAATCTAATTTCATGCAAGGCATTGACAAAGTTGAGCATTAAAGATTGTGTAGTGCTAACTTCTATAGATGGTTTGCAGTGTCTTGATCAACTGAACTATGACATTATAGAGTGCCCTTGTTTCCACTCTGCTCCAGATTTCTAAATACTTTCCAGGGATGAGTATTTAACATATCTGATGTCTGGCGTTTGATGGAGGATTAATTGGCAAACTGTGAGTTTTGCTTTCTTGCTAACTACCTCTTGGAACTTGATGATTATTTACTTGGTACCGGCAACCTTAGCTTAAAATTACCAGCATGCATCTAATCTTCTGAAAATGCATTCCAGGAGAACGGGAAGTAGCCGGCGGGGAGATGCTCGGCGACGGGCTTCTTCATCCAAAATCTTGGGGGCAAACAAATGGGGAAAGGGTCAGCAAGTCACAGAGATGCTAGAAGAACGAAGAAGTGGCGCGAAGCTCACCGAGAGAGCTTCAATTCCGGCAATGGTGACGGCGGCCGGAATTGTGGAAAACTCCTATTGCTTCTTTTCCAACCCGAATCCCTCGCTCTGGAGAGGCTCTAGAGGAGGGAGACCAAAGGAAGGGAGTGGAGGAGCAGTACGAGCTTTCGTCCCGGCTGTGAGTGGCGCACAAGAGAGGAAGAGAGAGAGGAGGGCGAAGCAGATGCGGGCCTCGCTACAGCTGCACCGCAAGGCGGAACAGAGCGGCGACGCGGCGGTGGCGGACGAGGCGCGTGCAGACTGCGCGGAAGCAGCTCGGCGCGGTCCTCTCGCTGCCCGGGGTTAGCGCGGGGAGCAGGAGATGGTATGGGCGCACGTGTTCTTCGTGGAAGGGAGAGGATGTGCGGCGGAACACGGCGTGTGTCGTCAGCGGCGGCGCGCGTGAACAGAGGAAGGGGAAAGGTGAGCGGGCCGGATGAGCCGAAGCGGGCTGCACGGGCCGGAACAATTTTTTTATCTTTTTTTAGATCAGGCCGGAACAAGTAAGGGTGTGTTTGGTGCTGCTTTTTGCACCGGCTTATGCTGCAGCTTATTGCCTTTTTCGTACTGTAGCTACAGTGTTTTCACTGTTCACTGACAGAATAAGCCACAATAAGCAGCATTTGGGGTGCTTTTTTCAGCTTTTTTCACTGTAGCAACAGTGATTTTACTGTAGCACGTGAATAAGCAGGTGAAGAAGCTGGTGGAGAAGCCGGTGCCAAACAAGCCCTAAGTTTCTTTCGTTTTCTATTTTCCCAAATTTTCAGATGGGCCGAGCCCATGTAGCTTAGGATTAATTTTCCAAATTTTATACAGGCAGGGGTAAACAATGATTTTTCTACGGAATTTCTAAACATGGCTCAGCTAAAAACCAATCACGTTTCAGTCAATTTTCTCACCCAATCATGATTGCCGTTACCTGGGCCGAGTTGGTCTGTTGTGGACTTCTTTTTCTTTTTTTCTTTTTTCTTTTTTTTTTAAGCCATGTTTGGTCAGTATGCAATGAAATGTTTACAGGTCCCAAATTTTAAAACCATTTTCATTCCTTGTTACTCCTAATCACGTACTGTAACATTCTTAGGTCTACTTTTGATATGCATGACTATCCTTTTTGTTCTCTGATTATGTAAAAGGCGTGATGTCAAATTTAGTAATAGTGTGTTATTTTTTTCAGTCCTTTTAGTTTCCTTCAGTTTTTTCTTTGGAAAATGTGATGTTTTTTTAGTTCTTTTTTTTTCAAAATGCTTCAATAAATTTAAATATCACATTGTCATGAAAATGATGTGTGTTGTCTTTCAGTCATGAGTTGATTCAGTTGTCTTAAGTGAGTTTGGTTGTATTTGACTGAAAGAAGTACAATTTTCAGTCAATTTTTGTTTACAATTGAATCTGACTGAATTTCAAACTAAAATCACTCAAAATTTCCAATTACCAGTCAAAAGCAGCTTAACACGTGGCACTGTTCTATTTGTTGAAAAATTGACTGAAAGCAATTCAATTTTTTTTCTGACTAAGGTATAGTTAGTCCCAGAAATTATTTAAATTCAAACGTGATCCTAAAATTATGAAAATTTCACAAAAATTATTTATATGTGTGTTTCAGGCTATAGTGAATGTTTTAGAAATTTTGGTTAATGTGGCTGAATTTCTTGCAGAGAGCCACCACCTATGACTAGGTGAATGCCCCACGCGTTGCCGCGGGAAATGCTTGCATACAAAAGTTGAAATGGAAGAGAATTTTGCCAATTTGAAATATGATCTGCGGTAAAATTAAAAATGTATAAATTCCAGAAGATGTTAAAATTTATTGGCATACGTGGAAGTCATACAATTTTTTGTAGGTGTATTGGCATACCAAATTGTTTCATATGAACCCGTTGTCAAGCACATTTTGGCTGCTTTGTCAGTTGCACTTGCACGTCAGAAATGATGATATGAGTGAAAGAGGTCTTGGCCTAGTGGTTAAGGCACCCGAGTAGCACCTTTGAGATCCTGGGTTCAACTTCCGGTGGGAGCGAATTTTCTAGGATTTAACGGCAATTTGTGCTTTCTGCGGTAGGCGACGTGGCCGTCGACAGCGAGGCGCCAGTGGTGACTTCGTCAATCTGGAGAATTTGCCAGCTCAGTCTTCGAAAATGCTCATAGAGGTAGGGTTTACGTATGTACGGTCATAGAGGTAAGTGTGCGTGCGTTGTGAGTGTCTGAGTTGTACTGTGTATTCATAAAAAAAAAAAAGGAATGATGATATGAGAAGCATGTGTGATTGTTTCTTTTGGTAGCTACGTGTGATGATCTTTTCAATAAGTTGAGAAAATAAACAGAATACCATGAGTAGTATACAGTACTAAGACGGTGAGCTCTGTTCCAGCAGTACATATTTCAGAAAACTTGTAACCTGCAGAAAATTTGCTTCTCAATATAGACTTCTATACATGTGCAGTATGAAAGAAATAATAAAGGAATTAAAGGAACTTGATACTTGATATAAGAACCTTAGCTGAAATCTTATCAACCGTAGAAAAGATTATGGAGATGATCTGGGAACAAAATAGGACTGGAGGAGATGAAGTAACTTCACTATGGCTCAAAATAAGTAGTAGAAAACTTTAAGCGGTCTTGTGGCAATTCATTTCTCTTCACGCTGATCTGTACACAAAGATATGAGGTGAGCATGTATGGAAGCAAATAAATACCAAGCCTAGTTTCATATCAGCTGAGCGCAGAAGGTTGTTCTGTAAGGCCTTACCAACAAAACAGTATAGAATATGTATGTATATCATGGATAGTTTACCATAAAAGAAATGCAAAGCTTAATCAACGATGCGATCCACTAACATGTGAAGGAAATCAGATCCACTAACATGTGAAGGAAATCAGATTAGCGAGAGCATGAAAAAGGAGAATATTACCAACCAAATCTAAATTGCTCGCTGACTTGCTTCCAAAAGAAACCCAGAAGAGGCAACCTACTCACAAATCAAGAACTACTGATACAGCCACCACATCTGGAGGGAAACGAAAAGTTCAGGCAGTCCTGGGGCAAGTGGCATATATGTGCTATGCCTATGCAAAAGGAATTGGAAAGGCAATAGCACCATTAAGGAGTGATCCTTAATTGTTGACTAATGGCAGCAGTTTTCTTTTCCAGCAATTTGGATTCATGACGATGGAAGAGCAATAGCGCCATTAAGGAATTTGATTAGTGGTGTTTGTCTTGATTGCACATTGGTGGCCGGGGGGGAAGTTTCTGCAGCATGCACAAAGAGAGAGCGGTCAGATGGCGCAAGAGGTAGGGAATGAGTGAGATGAGGCTTAAAGGTCATGATCTAACGGTTGAAATTTTAGAGATGATGTGGCGCAATGAAATCTAGCTTTAGAATTATTGCACTTAGTGGGTATGACTTTTATAGATATTATATATTAATTCTGTACCAGTAACAGCATTTATGTAGAGCTGAACAAACAACCAACGCAGATCCCTGATTGTTGACTTGTTAGTTCTTACCAAGATATGACTTTTCGTGCGAGCTTTGTGGTGCCACCTTTCGTACGTAGGCAGGAGAAAACAAAGAGCAAAGGACAATACTATCACGTCGTCTCGCTCGTCTGACCTCTTCAAACGTACTTGTGGGAACTCAATTCTTCAGAATATCCATTCAAACAAAATCTTTGCCCTGCCCCGTGATCCAATACGCCGATGACACGTTGATCCTCCTGCGTGCCGTTCCCGCCCAAGTTGCGCGCCTCAAGAACATCCTGGACTCCCTCGCCGCCGCGACCGGCCTCCACATCAACTTCCTCAAGAGTACCTTCGTCCCAATCAGCGTCGCTCCCGATGACGCCCTGTCCTTGGCAGCAGGCCTTGGCTGCGCCGTAGCAAGCTTTCCCCAAACCTACCTGGGGCTGCCGCTATCCTGCACCAAGCTACCCGCCAGCGTTCTGGATGCGATCGCGGTCACAGTGGAGCGCCGGATTCCTGGTTGGCGCACTGCCTTGATATCCCTCGCCGCTCGGACGACCTTGTCTGACGTGGTGCTTTCTGCCATGCCTCTCTATGCCATGGCAGTCCACCGCTTCACCAAGCAAACCATTACCAAGGTGGACAGACCCCGAAAGGCCATGCTATGGAAAGGCGCCACCAAATGCACCAGCGGTGACTGCCAGGTGGCATGGGACATCGTGTGTCGTGACCGTGCCGATGGTGGTCTCGGGCTCAAGGACCTCGATACCCAGAACCGTGCCCTGCTCATGAAAAACCTGCATAAGCTCTTCTCCGGTGATCGGAACCCGTGGGCGGACTGGATCAGGTACTGGTACCTCGATGGGCGCGGCGGCGAACCCACGCCGTGCTGGCAGGCCATGCTGTCGCTGCTCCCGGCGTACCGTGGCATGACATCCGTCGAGCTGCACGACGGCCACTCGACCTCCTTCTGGCATGACCGATGGTGCTCTGCCGGCATCCTGACGGAGGCGCTACCCGCCCTCTACTCCCACTGCACCAATCCGGACGTCTCGGTACACGACATGGTTGAAGCGGGTGTGGGCGGCTTGGCCATGCAGCCGCGCCTCTCCATGGTTGCCGCGTCCGGGCTCGCTCTCCTAGAGACTGCCCTCCCCTCGCTCATGCTCAGTGCGGGCCACGATGTGCGCTTCATGACCGGGTGTGCCTCCTCTGTGTTCAAAACCGCTGAGGCCTACTCAAGGCTGCGGGTTCCCATCGGCGCACCACCCCTCGGCGACGAGAACTGGCAAAACTTCGCACCGACAAAGGTCAAGCATTTCTTCTGGATTCTGCGGCACGGGCGCACGCGCACCCGCTCCCTTCTCCACTCGCACGGCGGCCTCGACACATGTGTGTGTCCCTTCTGCCCCGAGGAAGAACACATCGGGCACTTGTTTTTGGGGTGCCTCCGGCTCCAGCTCCTCTGGTCAAGGTGCCTACCTGGCCTGGCCACCCCCACGTCCATCACCGCTGCTGTGACCGCCATCGGTTCCTTGTTCTCAACACATCCCCCTGCGCTGGGGCACACGGGGGCCCTCCTCGTCCTCTGGATTGTCTGGAAGAGCCGGAACAGAAAAGTTTTCGATGACGTGACCCTTGACATCAACGCAATGTTGAGGATGCTCAAGGATCACGCCACCCTCTGGGTCTGCCGGGCTCCTGACCAGAAAACTTGATGCGATCATTTTCAATTGTCGATTGGATCTGCTGCCTGAACACTTTGCACTCATTGGTGTGATGAGAAGGAGAGTTATGCCACTTGCACCATTTAATTTTCTTTAATTCTTCAGCTGAAGGCAAAGTGTGATTAGGAGGAAGCTGAATAAGCTTTTCTTGCAGTAACAAATCAAAAATCTTATCAGCCTTATTGATGTCGAAATCATATCTCTTTTCCTCTGCTTTCTGCTTAACCCATGGACATTGCACAGACTTCCTATTCCTGGTCCACTCAGCCAAAGCAACTTCATCTTCCTCATCTTCAGAATCAGAAGAATAATCAGCATATGCCGCTTGGTACTGACGACCACGAGCATTCTGAATGCGCCCCTCTAACATCGATGCTCTTTGAACAAGCTGCGCTAATCCATCGACTTCCTGAGGTGCAAATTTATCCTTGATCTTGGGTAACAAATCCTGATATGTGATTTCAGCCATTTGCCGATCCGTCAAGTTCAGATTATAACACCTGCCACGAATATTCCTGAACCTCTGTACGAAATCGGCAACCGACTCTCCAGTCTTCTGTCGAACAGCTGTCAAGTCTGATATGCTTAGCTCTGTCACACCGGTGAAGAAATAAGAATGAAACCTCTTTTCCAAATCGGCCCAATTCTTCACGGACCCCACAGGCAGGGAGGCATACCATGAGAATGCCGATCCAGATAAAGACAATAAGAACAACCGTACTTTAAGTGCTTCCTAAGCTGACGCCTCTCCCAACTGCACCATATAACGACTGATATGCTCTATAGTGGAGACATTATCTTGCCCAGAGAACTTGGTAAAACCTGGCAACTTGTAGCGATGTGGCAATGCAACTTGATCCATCCAGTCAGGATATGGATGCTGATACATATAACCCTGATCTTTGTGCTTGAGGTCGAATTGCTCTTTCATCAGATCAGCCAATCTAGCAACAATATCTCCTGATGAATTCTGGCCTTGCCCCCCAGTTAATTGAATTGTTTGCTGTGCTTGCACTGGGTCACGTCGATCTCAGTAGTGCTCACTGTAATCGGCAACCCTATGAAAGCCTTGAGGGATTTCTTGATTAAACAGTGTAGGCCCAACATCAGGAGTTGAATAATATCTTGTTTGTGGCGGCTGACCAATCCTTGGACCTGTGGAATTTGCACCTACTTCCATACTCTAGCTGGACGTCGGCATCGTTTCTGGATGCTGATTAACAGCGTTGGACGCCGACGCCCTGTTAGGTGTGGAAACATTCCCTGCAACCGCCAAAGCTGTCTCCGTAGTTGTTAGGGCTCGTTTGCTTGGAGTCCACAACTCTGGCGGCATACCATATGGTTGTCTTTGCTGATCAGAAGATGAAGGATCCTGGGCTGTAAACTGGCCATCAGGAGCTGCCGTACGCAATGGCGTAGCTGGTGGCAAAGTGAACGCCGGCCCCACAAATCCAGGTTCCCTCTGAATAGTACCGTCCATGATTGACTTGATCAGATTGTATACCGAGTTGACTAGCACATTGGATTGATTGATGAAAGCATGGTGGACCGCAGAATTCACCGCTTCATCCAACATGGCTCGATCTGGTAACTTCTTCGCCTAATTGCAGTCAACTCATCTGGTCTCATCACCACTGGCAAAGTTAACTTGGTAATAGCTCTGCCACGCATTGTCTTGACCGTCTCAAAGTACTTCGTCTGGCAGCTTATCAGAAAGTCTTGATATTGCTTCCTTTGATCTACGGTCATCTTGTCCCAAGCAGGTAACTCATTGTTGCCAGTTATCTCAGCAGAGCTCTTGCCGTCGCTGGTGATTGGAGCAGGTATCATAATTGGTTTTCCATCACTATCAGCGAGCAGAGAGCCATCCTTTGCAACAGCTCGAACGAACGCCATCTGACTCAAACGAACTTGATGATTGTCCCACCGGGCGTGCCAAAAAGTGTGTTGGTCCAAAAACCTTCACACATGGCCTGAGAGATTTGCTTCACTCTGTTCAGGACCAAATTTGGAACACAGTGAATTCCGAAGCGTGCCAGTCGAATTTCCCTGCAAATCGACAAAGACAAGAAAAAGCGTGTAAAATTCCTGGGCTATCGGCCCCAGACAGGCTGATGCGTAGCCGCAGCCGATATGATAATAAATCAAGTAAAAAATAATAAAGAATAGTATTCGGCTGTCGGCTAAAAACGAATCGGCATGTTCGCAATATTGAAATACTCGCATAGTAATAAATTCATGCATTAAATAAAGAACCACGAGCATCAGCAAAACATGCAATCGGCAAACGTTCATCGGCATTCAACATCTATTGAGCAATCGGCATGGATAAACGTGCTTCAAATCTTATACTTATTAAATATAGGGCATAATAAATACAAATAAGTAAAGACCTGAATTTGGTAAACAATCGGCTAAAGACCCCTAAAGAATTATTAAACTAGTAGATCTAATCAAATCGACACGTTTACGATTGCTTTTCCCAGGATAAGTCAACTGAAGGAAAAACGTAAGACGGGACCAGGTCGACCGAAGTACACAATCGGCAAGCGCTAAACTTAACTAGATCTATTTCGCTCAATAATGACTCGAATAACCAGATCAAACAGCTATCGACATCGGCAATCTATCACAAGGCTACAGCCAGGATAAGTCGACTGAAACTATAGCAAAGAACTGGACCAGGTCTAACGGTTCCAAGTAATAAACGCGCAATGTCGATCTCTAGATTAATCTAGGTTACTGGATAACTAGCAGCCACAACAGTTCTAATTACGGACAAGTCGACATAATAGAAGCTAATGCACTTACCTGACGAAATCCAAGTCGACCAAAACCAACCAAAGGGTAGGTGACTTTCTTTTCAATCTAACAAGCTAGGTGAGGACGAAAGCAAGCAAGGCGCACACACTAGCAAGTCTAGCAAAGAGCAACCCTACACATGCAATTCTACCAAAGAAGGACAACCTATCAAGCAATTCTACTAGCAAGAGTAAATGCGGAAAGTAAACGCTAGTAAGTAAAGGAGATAGGATAGAGGGTGTTCATGATGTTTCCCCCTCCCCCTAGTCCACGTTGGGTCACTCCCGCCGGAGTCTCGACCCCGTCCCTCCGCTCGATGGCGATCCCTTCTAGAGCATTCTTCACCCTCCGAGTGAAGACGCGGGCACGTCCCGCCGGCAACTCCGGATGCTCCTCCGAAGGTAAGGATCCGCACGTGATGCGGTCCAAAGGGCGCTCCACTCGTGATGCTTCTTTCGAACGGGAAGCTCAAAGACCGCGTACAAACTTGTGACGGCTTCCACACTCATTGGCAAGCTCGATCACCAACACCTAACCGGTCTAGGCCTTGCCATAGACCAAGAGTAACAATCCAAGAAGACTCTCTATGCACACACTAGCCCTAGAGATCAATGGATGCTCTTGTTACTCTCTCACAAGCACTAGGATCACTCCAAATCCTCAACAAGTGCTCTCTCTCCTTGCTCTTGGCTTCTACCAGGTACCTCAACCTCTTCCACTGGCCAAGAGACCGCTCAAGGGGCAGGCAACCAGCTATTTATAGGCGTCCTCCACAAAACTAGCCGTTTGCCCAAAAGTACCCAGTTTCTGTAGTGACCGTACCATTGACCGTACCGTACGGTCTCCATACCACCGTATGGTACAGTCTCTATTCGAGCAATGTCCAGAGACTTTCTCCTCTCTGTTCCATCTCATCCAATGCAGACCATACTATACGGTCTCCATGACCGTACCATACGGTCTCTTCAGCATTCCTTCAACAGAAATTTCAAACTTTCTGTAACTTCATCTTCTTGCAGACCGTACCATACGGTCACACCACCGTACCATACGGTCATTAGTACGATCTTCATCTTCCTGGCTTCCAGAGACTTCACCTTCTCTGTAAAGAATCTCAATGTAGACCGTACCATACGGTCTCTACCACCGTACCATACGGTCTCTTTACTTCCTGCTTCCAGAACTTCTGCCTTCTCTGTCTGGAACTCCAATAGTGACCGTACCATACGGTCTCCTTGACCGTACCATACGGTCTGTTCTGCAGAAGCTGAAACTTGATCCACTTCATTGATCTTGGCTTCCAACTTTTTCAACTTGGTTCCTCATCGTCTCTTCTGCCACCCTAGTCTCTTAAGAGCCTCACATTGCATCCAATGATCTCTACCACTAGTGTGCACTAAGAGAACCAACTCGAACCCTCTTGATAGTCCGGTTTTTCCTATGGACTCAAGCCTACATCTACACCAAGCCAACACTTGCTTGGATCTAGCATGTCCTTAGCCTTGATCCATCTCCTTCACCGCGACTTCATCAAGTCCAAAGTCCCGAGTTGACGAGGTAACCAATCACCAAGATGCTTCATCGAGAAAAGGTTGACGTAGTCCCCCATCATATGTGACCATAGGCAACAACTTACAAAAGTGTTAGTCACATACGACATGATCATCCAATCACCAAAACATTCATAACTTGGGGTTTCCAAACTCCAATGGTCATGAAGCTTACAATCTCCCCCTTTTTGGTGATTGGTGACAACATATGTAAAAGATATGGAACGAAAACGTATGCATTGATCGAGATGAAGAAATAAGGAGTGAAGTTTCGCTAGACCGCTCGAGTAAGGGATACGGGTGATTGCAAGGGCAAGAATGGTGTAGGTCTCGATCGAAAACTAGTCATCATGTTATAGGATAAGTGATAAAAGAACATGATGAATAGATAAACATGGAGGACATAGCTCAAAAGAACATCACCTGCAAAATAGAGTTAGTGCACAAGGTGATAAAATAAGAGCACATGAGCTATGTCCACATACCCTGCAATGATACGATAAAAGATAGATCCTGCAAAAGCAAGTTAGTCCACATATCATCACAGAAGACAATACACAAGGAGACATAGACATACATCACTGACATGGATATATAATACAGAACAGAGTATGTAAATGAAACCAAGTGCATTCTTGATGAGCTAAAACCAGGCAAAAGAAGACCGAGCTCACTAAGAACCACGAATATCCAAAAGAATATACAAAGTAACATCAAATGGCCTGTCTATCCAAAATACCCAAGAGCTCCCCCTAGACACAAGCACTCTCGATCAAGTCACACTCCCAGCTCCCCCTAGACATTCTCTCCCCCTTTGGCACTGTCACACCCGGTTTCAACGACCAAAACCGAATGCATCTGTATGCGTGCCCAGGATCAATTTTCACGCACACATGACAATATATGTGATAAAAGAACAATATCTTTATTAAATCGATAACATTGTTACAAGAATGACCAAGTGGTCTAAAAGAAAAGATTATATTGCAGCGGAAAAATAAATCTAAACGTTGGCGTCCTTCAATCCCACAGGAAGTCGACCGGAAGATCGCATGCCTAGAACACCCAAGGTTACTCCACCTTGCCAAGATCAAGGGTTCCAACCACCCTGTACGTCTCTACACGTTACTCCACCTGTACCCAATCACAGTTACCCCACTGTGATTGCCCATCCAACCATTCCCAACTAATCGTGTGAGGGTCCATGCCGCTCTTGACCGTGAGCACGGCTGTCATGACAGTTTTCACTTTGCAGAGGTTGTACACATTTCCCCACGAGTTGTGATTCCGTCCCCTGTTACCAGGTGGACTAAAGTCTCCTTTATGCCGACGCCGGCCAAGCACATGCACACTTCCTTAGGTGTGCGGCCAGGAGATCACAACAAGGCTTTTCCACAGCTTCCTCCAGTTTGTACGTGCCCACTAAGGTTCCACCGATAGGGGAAGTATACCCTTGACCCCTAGAGGCCCCCTCTTGTGCCAGATGGTTCCGAGGAGTAACTCTCCTGTCCCCACACATCTCTCTCCCGACGATTCCAGCATACCCGCCTTCCTCGCACCGCCGTTTGGCACGCACAAAACTGGTCTCCACAATGTAATACGCCAGGCCGCGCCCATTCTTGGACTCGTGGCTGTACGGTTTTCATGGGTGGTCGCTCCACGAACCGGTCCTTAGATTTAGGTGATCAACAAAACCAAGGGACTGCCGGTAACCCCTGCACAGTCCCCGAGCTGCCGGTAACCCCAGCACAGCTCCCAAACCACAATCACCCAAATCCCTATCTCCAATCATGTTGCTAAAGATTACCATTAACCCTCATGTGACAGAAGTTCAATTAGTCATATTAAATCTTTCCCAACCCGACACAGAGCAAGGCTAAGCAATTCTACCCATAAACAAGTAAAGCAAACTAAGGCGACAAGGAAAATGATATGACAATTCTAGTAAACCCTACATATAGGTTCGATAGCATATTGACTCAAGCATGCAGGTTTGCAAATAAAACATTTATAAATTGGATACAAAATGCATCAAGGACACTTGCCTCTTTGTTAGTACTGTTGCTTGGTCTTCAAGATCTTCATGTGATTCCCAAACGTGTATTCCTATTCGCGCAAACATGAAAAACAAGCACAAACATACATGACTAAGAACAATATGCAATGTTATGAGCTCATTCAGGGTTAGGAAGTGAAACAAAGATACAATGAGCTCACCAAGTGTTGTGCAGCAATAGAGAACCTTGAATGGATGCAAGTGAGGTCGAGTGTCGGACAACGGCCACGACATCGAGTGATGAGATGTCAAACTCGGTTGTGCTTTTGGTGACACGAACGGAGCACCCTGTAGAACATGGAATCATTGATTCATTGTTGTGGTTCAGCATGGATAGAACCATCCTTTGGAACGGAAAAGCAGAACAGAACGCCGACATATTCACTGCTGTTTGCGCACAGACAGCATGACGAAGACCTGCACGTTCCCGCTGATTTTCTGTACAATAACAGATTATACTTAATTGGAAATGTGCTATATTTCTGGGAACACGACTGTGGCAAAATGGTTTGAACAGAAGCTCACTGGAATTGGAGATCGAAGCATTTAAACTCAGAACGGTTGCACTGCGACAGTTGATGAAAGAATCGTGTTCCTGGAGGCATCGCTCCGAATCTCAGCGAATCATCCTGCGATAACAACCAGGACTTGATGGGACACAATATGGTATGGGAAGTGCATCAAGAAAGTTTCTGGATTGAGCAGAACAAGGAGATAGTTACCACAGCACGCACTGGGCGCGAGCAGAGAGCAGGGAGCAAGGTACATGGCGAAGTAGATCCTGGTCGCGTCAGGACACCTCTGGAGTAGAACTTTGGATATGTTGTAGAGGACTACGAGACGCATCTCCTCGTAAAATTTGGGGACGTTTCGCTGAACGTAGCGCCGGGAACGTTGATGCCAACCGGGCGCCGCGAGACTGGGACGCGACTGGAACCAGCGGGGATGGCGAATCAGATTCCTGCAGCATCAGAGCTCCTCTGCCCATGACCTTCGGGTATCACGCAGAGGACAAAGGGTGGCACGACCTGGTGAAATTTGGTGGCTTTTGGTTGGACGAGTCGACGGGAACGCGGGTGCCAATGTAGCGCTCCGCGGCTGGACGTGACTGGCAGCAGAGGACATGGTGGGGAATAGCGAGCTAAAGCTTGGGGATGGATGTGGAAGAGCAAGGGAGTTCATCAGCCATGTGAAGGGGGCTCTTGGCGTGTTTTTATAGGCCTTGTGTGGGAGAGAAAAGGGCAGGCCGTGAGGAGAAACTGCCAGCCATCAAGAGGTCTGATGCATGGCCTTTAGAGCAGCGGTTTCATCTTTATTTGATGGGGTTTGGTGGAAGATTGAATGGGCGGCCAATTTTAAGGTTTGGCGTGGTGTGATTTCTGTTTTGTTGGGAATTAGTGCGAGCTTGGTTGTGGCAGCCATGGTGACCGGGAGAAACGGTGCTTCGCAAGGAGAAAGAAACAACAGGGGCGTGTGCTGCTAGGGACAAGGTCCGGCTGGGCCTTTTGGCCTAGTTTTGGTTGTGGACTCGGTTCCATAAGGAAGAGATTGAACCAAACAGTTTAGGCAAGGATTAGATGGATTTGGGGCCCATTAGCAAGGGGTATAACTTTATGTGTTTTTCTGGTTTTATGAAATAATAAAAAGACTCAAACCATTTTAGAGAAAACACAAGAAATTCAAGGCATGCATTTTCAAAGTTTTGAAACAAAACAAAATTTTCTTATTCAAACATCATTTTAAATAAATCTTTGAACTAAAATAAAATAAATCATTTGAGGTAAACATTTCATAAGACAAAAATAAATTCAATCTAAACAAAATTTAACAAAAACCTTTGAAAATTGGCATTGAAACTTGAAAAACGGTTCACATCCCAAAATTGAAATTTTGGGGTGTGACAGGCACCAAGTACCAAAAAGATCATCGAGGAAAGATATGCTAGTCCTACGCATCGGTGTCTGGAGGTGGTGCAGTGGCCACTGAAGCTGAAGAACTGTCTCCCCCTGAAGCTGTGCCTGCCACTGGAGCTGCTGTGCTGTCCTGCTGAGGGGGTGCCACTGGTGCTGTGCTGGACCAAGTCCTCGGCATGCCTAACTCTGGCTGTATGACTGGAGCTGTCCTGGGCACAACTGGAGGTGTGGACTGACTGGAGTAGACAACCAGCTACCTGTCCACTGGAGTGTCTCCATGAAGGAGAACCTGCTCAAGAGAAGCTGCATATGCCTCGATCCCTGGCTCAGAAGCTGTGTGCACAGAAGGAGTACGGGAGCTAGACTCGCTGACTGTCCAAGAAGCATTGCCCAAAGCTGCCTTCTTCCCGCTCATCCTCAGAGCTACAGCCTTAGCTGCTGCCTCACTATAGCCTGCCTTGAGCATATCATCCAAGGTACTCAAGTAGGTCATCACAAGAGATAAGGGAGTCCTCTCAGGTGCAGCTACTGGAGAAGCCTCTGAGGTGGTAACCACTGCCTCTGTAGATACTGTAGGAATCACACTCGAGGTGGTAGGTGCAGAGGCAACTGGAGACTCAGTCCCTGTAAAGTCAAGAGAGCGTGCTAGCAAGGGTGAGAATCCAAGTGGACTACTCTGAGGCCTGGGAGCAAGACTCGGAACAGGTGACGCAAGTAGTGCAGAGAGGGTCATCGAGTAACTCGGAGAATATCCAAACTGGTGAGAAGGTCCTGCCTCTCCTGCCAACCCAGCCATAGTAGAACTCGACTGTCCTACTGTAGGTAACCCCTGAGGTGAGATAGGAGCCGTGAGTAGAGAACTGTAGAACTGCTGGGGTTGTGAAGATGGACCAGCCTGTCCCATCTGAGTGAACTGCTGCTGTGGCTGTGAGGACGAGCCAGCCTGTCCTGTAAGCTGCTGCTGATACTGCTGGAAGAGTGCAGCCTGTGGAGGAATACCTGTGGGCAGTGTGATAAGTGGAAACGGTGGAAGTCCCGGTATAGCCTGTCCAAGGTGCCTCAGTGTGTGAGTGAAGGCCTCATATCCAGCTGTCAGAAAAGAGAAACCCTGAGACAGGTTCTGCTGTGTAACCATCATGCTTTCCATCATCATCCTGTCCCTGGCTCTCTGCTCTCTCTGCTCTGCAAGCTCAGCCCTGATATCTGCAAGCTGTGCCATGACTGCTGCATCTGTCTGTGGTGGGGCTGTGACTGAAGCTGAAGGAGCAGTCCTCGAACCTGGTGTCTCCTCCTCTACGAGAGACTGACTGAGCAGGGGCTCTCCTGTAGGTATGCCCGAGTCTGACGGGTGAGCCTCTGACTCTGTCTCACCAACTGCCTGTGAGGAGCTCCCCTGTGATGCTGCTGCTGCTCTAGCAGCTACACGTCTGTCAGTGCTGGGGAGAGGGTTATACTCAGTAGTAACCCTGGGCAGTGCATCGTAATCCTGCTGAGTCATAAATCCAAGCCTCCTGATGATATAGCAGATGAGAGGACCGAAAGCAAGTCGCCTAGCACCAACACCCTCAGCACTAATGTGCTCCAGCTGACAAAGGATCAAGTCCACCAGATCAAAGGCTCTGTGCCTAAGCATAATCATCACCATCCACTGAGAGAGCACAGCGAACTTGTCCTTCTAGCCTTCCCTGGGAACGAGTGTCCTGCTCAAGATACTGCGAGCAACTCGAGCCTCATGAGTCAGGCGTGTAGGGTCTCTGTTGTAGCTCTCGGGGTGAGGGGGAGGAAAAGCAATACTCATATCCTCATTACTGGGTATCACTCCCCCTACAGGTCTGCGAGGGGGCTCCAATCCTCTGTGAGCCAGCTCAAACACCCTCGTCTCACACTGAACTGTCTCCAGTACCTCAACGAGGTTCGCCCTGGTAACTCTGTAGGGCTGCCCTCTGAACATGAACCATATAACTAAGCGGTCGGGGGCAATCCACAGTGAGGAGTAGAAGTCAATGATAATGTCATCAGAGAACCTCATAGGACGAGTCAAGATCTCCTCAAGTCCTGGCACAAAAGAGATGTGTCGATCGAAGGAAGTGCCAGCTGCTCTGGTAGCTGCCTGAGTGGTGCAGTGCTGGTGAGTGGTAAACATC
The DNA here is from genome assembly GCA_007726485.1 of Eragrostis curvula. Lineage (NCBI taxonomy): Eukaryota > Viridiplantae > Streptophyta > Magnoliopsida > Poales > Poaceae > Eragrostis > Eragrostis curvula. The sequence goes on along the minus strand of CM017440.1, from coordinate 52,464,305 downwards.
CTGTCAGGTCCATTTCTCTGCAACCTCCTCCTGAAGCCCTCAGCTATCCTCTGCTGGAGCTGTGTCCAAAAGCGTCCTCCAGCAGCTGGGTCCCTCCTGGCAGGCACCCAAGTCTCCTCAGCCACCCTCCTGAACTTCTTGAGGGTGGGACCAGGCAGCTTCAGTACATCAGCACTGAGGATGGACTGGAGTGTACCGTGTCTGTCCACAGCTCTATAGAGCTGTCCCATCCTCTGCCTGTCAGCCTCTGTAACACTGGGCTCATCCTCCTCTGCACTAGAGGAGCTCTCCTCCTCCTGCTGCTGTCGCTGCGGTGCTGCTCGGGACCTCTGTGTCGCAGTCCTCGACATGCCTCTCTTGCGAGAGACCGGAGTACGCTGCGAGCTCTGCCCCTCAGTCCCTAGAGGTACAACTGGAGCCCTCTGCCTCCCTGACCTGTGAGGCTGCTGCTGCTGTCCCTGTCCCACAGAGGATCCAATGCGGAGTCTAGGATCTCTGTCAGCAGGAAGGTCGACCTCTGCAGCTATGAGTGCTGCATCCCACTCTGCATCCCCTGTCCTCTGCTTCTTCCTCTTCGGAGGTGGATCTGGTGCCTTTCCCTTTCTCTTGTCTCCTGCCATAGCTGCTGTCAAGCTGACCTCTGCAAGCTGTCTCTGGCACTGACAAGATAGGGCGAGTGAGCTTGGCCCACCAACCCGTCCAGCTAACTCTACTGAAATCCGTCCACTAACACTGAACTGCTGTCAGCTGCCCTGCACTGACCCACTGTCCAACTGCCACTGCACGATAGGAATAAGACAGGGTATATGAGATATAATATAACCTACTATGACCAACAAACAAGAATCGTAGGTAAGCGCATGAAAGATCTAAATGAATTCCTAGCGCAGAGGTGAAGCACACAATGCCGACAAATAATGCAAGGTAAACAACGGCATTGTCGATTATGGTGGGATCAACTAGTGCACATAAAAGTATAGCAAACAACTTAATGTGACACTAATCGAGAGATCAATACTAGTGCCATAAGCAATATGAGAGTGTGAAGCTTACAGATAACACTAGTACCTATATGTCATATCAAAAGTATGATCTTTTCTGCAGAACATGACATATAGCAGGAAATTCAACTAACTAGCAACTTGATATAAGAAATTTGTCATCGAATTTTGCTAGCATAGGTGAATTTCATAGAACTAGGGCATGAATCGATGAAAGGAAGAAGATTTGCAATGCCCTAGGGTCTATCATGCTACTGTGCATCTCATGGAGCGATGAATCGAAGCCTTCTCGCAATGATTTCAAAGAAACTCGCCAGAATTTCAAAAGAAAGTGGCCGGAGCCTCACCGGGAATCAAGACGGCGGCGACGGTGAGGTCCGAGGTGAGCTTGAGCGCTTCCTCCGCGTGCGCAAGCACCAATCGAGGTAGTGCGCAGGTGGACAACGTCGGAGGGAGGCTCGTCGGCGGCAGTAGCGTGGAGTAGCGCGGCGGAGGACGACGGCGAGCACGGGCGCGGCACTCGGCTAGGGTTTGCGCGGAAAGGGAGCGCGATGGAGCTGCGGCGGCGCGGTGGGGCAGAGGTAGTGCTGCTATGCTGCGGCGGCGGCTCGTCATCGGCAAGCAGTACGGCGGCGCGCGCGGGAACGGCGAGGCGGAGGCGGGCGCGAGAGAGCGGTGAACGGCGGCGGTGATTTTGGAAACAAAGCACAGTAACTCGGCAAATATTCCGTTGGATTAGGTTAAATTTGAATGGACGGCCGAGATCGATCCAAGGCGAGATCAGCGGCTGAGATTGGATCTGGACGTTCGATGAACCACATAGACCGTATGGTACGATCTTCAGGACCGTATGGTACGGTCTCCATTCTATTACCTGACTGGTTCCTGTACAGACCGTATGGTACGGTCTACTTTCAGCCTCAGAAATAGAAGGGAGATGTGCAAAAGCACACCGTATGGTACGGTCCCTAAGACCGTATGGTACGATCTGTACAACATACAACTGATTTCAAGCAAATTCTTTCTATGTCCATACATCTCGCACAAAAACCAAATAAACACCATGTATTGACCAGAAAGGGAACTCTCAACCACTTTTTTGAAAATAAGCCAATATAGGCTGCACATAGGCATATAGTAATTTTTGAAAAACAAATAAGATGCAAGCCAATAAGAGCCAAAAGAGAGAAAATCAAAGGAGGGGTATGTATGAGCCCTTGACAATGACCCGTGCAAGTAGATTTAACCTCGAGGATCATTGTACAATGCTCAATGGGCATGAAGCTCCAATCCTTTCCTTTAATCACACTTTTATGGGATGTGATATCATATAGAACATGAAGAACTTTCCACATAGTGTGATGGCTCCTTTGTGATTTCCTATATGCAATGCATGAAACAAGCATATCATACAAATGCAAAGTAAAGTAAATATGCCATGTGATATGCAAGCAAAATTAAGGACATAGCATAAAGGAAACCTACTCAAGGTCAAGTTTGAACCTCTCTCAAGCTTAATCACTATGAGCCAAACCTTGCCTTGAGCCATACGAGCCACCAACTCAAACATCCCCCATGCTCATAGCTATCTTGAGAAAGTTAGACCTTGAACTAATTTTTTTGCTCTTTTCTTTTAGTTATTTACACATGCATGGATGCAATCATACTAGTTCACAAAGGAGCACCTAGCTACCATGCAAGGGCAAATGCAAGAAAAGTAAAGCTACTTCTACTATGATACAAGGGTACCTCCTTGAAGAGTAGATTTGCCGTTGAAGCACTCAATGCTCGTGGTGGACCTTGAAATATCTTCAACTTGGCTCTCGGTCCACCACCACCATCCATCTAAGTCCCGGCCTTGGGAACCCACCCGTACTTCATTGGCCGCTCACGGTCAACAATGCACTTGGGGACCCAAATCTTCCGGATCTTCCTCTTCTTGTCCGGTGTTCCAAGAGCCTTAGCCTTCACCTTGCCCTTCTTGTCCCTAAAAAGCTTGAAATGGGTGTTCTCATGGAACAAGTTAGCATTAGGCATAGACTTGGAATTTCTCACCGTGGGGCAATTCTTGTAAGTGTGTCCATCTTGACAACACTTCTCACAATAGTAATCATCCGCCAAGAGAGGAACCACCCAAGATGGGATGGTGTCTTCGGTGCCGATGATGTTGATGGATGAAGGATAGGAACCTAGTCCCTTGTGCTCGGCATTGTTGATTAGGTTCCTCCCGAGAATTGCCTTATGCAAGGTTCTTCCTCGAGTGAGCCTATCAAATCCATCCATCACCGTCTTCCTCTCCTCCTTGAGCATGTGATATTCCTTCAAGATCATCTCATCAAGAGTAGAGTTCTCACGAGAGGGGGTTAGCTCATCACAAGTGATATAAGAAGAATTTGAAATTGATGAACTAGGATAGGAGGTGTTACTCTTGTCGTGGTCGATAGCTTGATGGGCAACCTCAAGAGCCTCATACTTCTCATGGAGCTTCTCGTAGTCTTCTTCAATGATCTCGTGAGAGATGTTGAGGTCTTTGAGTTCTTCTTCCAATTGCTCGACCCGAAAGATGGCTACTTCATGCTCCTTCTCTAGCCTTGCTATGACCTTGTCTTTCTTCTTCATCAACTTCCCGGCTAGGTCAAGAGCACTCATCAATTCTTTGTATGTTGGCCGATCTTCCTCTCCAAATTCTTCATCTTCACTATCACTCTCCGCCTCCTCATCATCATCACTATCAAGATCCATTGCCATCAAGCACATGGGAGGTGGAGGTAGATCACTTGAGAAGTTTGTGAGCACTATCCCGGTTACTTGCTTGCCCTTGTGAGATGCGTCACCACTTTCCTCATCATCATCACTTGAGTCACCATCGGTCACCCAATCTTGAGCGACAAAGCCTCTTCGTGATGGTCTCTTCTTATCTTTGCCTTTGGGATTGTCCTTCTTGACAAACTTCTTCTTTTTCTTGTACTTGTCCCTTGGCTCCTCTTCTTCTTCTTCATCACTTGAGACTTGTGGCTTCTTCTTTGACTTCTTGATGGGCTTGGTGCACTCTTTTGCAAAATGACCCTTGTCACCACAATTGTAGCACATGGAGTTCTTCTTCGACCTTCGGTTGAAGAAGTTGCTCCTCTTCATGATAAGTGCGAGCTCATCGGGGTGAATTTGCAAGAGCTCTTCTTCATCAATTTCTTCTTCAACCTCCTCATCACTTGACTCGGAGATGACCACCTTCTTTCCCTTCTTCTTGCTTGATGCTTCAGCCGCGAAGGCAAGATTCTTGGTCGGCTTCTCATCGGGCTTGTGGTCGAGGTGGTAGCTCTCGAAAGCGGTGTCTTCCCGAGCAACTTGTGTGTAGTAAGACCCTCAAGGGTGGTGTTGAAGAGGCATGTGATGAGTGAGCCGTACTTGTCCCTTGGAAGAATTCTCAAGATCTTGCGCACAAGGTCGGCTTCAACAATCTTTTCCTTCACCCCAAGAGAGTTCATATCCTCTACAATCAAGTTCAAACGAGAGTAAGCATCATTGATAGATTCACTTGATGTCATAGTAAAGGAATCATACTTGTCTTTTAGCACATAATATCTTTCCTCTTTCACGTCCGAGGAACCCTCATGAGTGACTTGGATTTGTTGCCAAATCTCATGAGCGGTACCCATAGACTTGACGCGAGCAAAGACATCCATGGTGATAGCCTCAAACAAAGCATTTTTGGCCTTAGCATTAGCTTTAACAAGTTTTGCATCACTTGTCCCTTCGGTGGGTGCAAGGTCCACCAATTCACTTGTCACATGCCACGTGTCGGTATCGAGAGCCTCTAGGTAAGCTTGCATGTGCGCTTTCCAATAGGCATAATCGGTCCCGTCAAACGTGGGTGGCCCACTTCCTCCCGGCATCCTTACTCAAGGCGGTTAAGCCCTATTATGAGCAACGTGGCTCTGATACCACTTGTAAGGATCACGGAGTACCTAGAGGGGGGGTGAATCGGTGGTCACTCAAAACCAACCAAAGGGTAGGTGACTTTCTTTTCAATCTAACAAGCTAGGTGAGGATGAAAGCAAGCAAGGCGCACACACTAGCAAGTCTAGCAAAGAGCAACCCTACACATGCAATTCTACCAAAGAAGGACAACCTATCAAGCAATTCTACTAGCAAGAGTAAATGCGGAAAGTAAACGCTAATAAGTAAAGGAGATAGGATAGAGGGTGCTCATGATGTTTCCCCCTCCCCCTAGTCCACGTTGGGTCACTCCCGCCGGAGTCTCGACCCCGTCCCCCCGCTCGATGGCGATCCCTTCTAGAGAATTCTTCACCCTCCGAGTGAAGACGCGGGCACGTCCCGCCGGCAACTCCGGATGCTCCTCCGAAGGTAAGGATCCGCACGTGATGCGGTCCAAAGGGCGCTCCACTCGTGATGCTTCTTTCGAACGAGAAGCTCAAAGACCGCGTACAAACTTGTGACGGCTTCCACACTCCTTGGCAAGCTCGATCACCAACGCCTAACCGGTCTAGGCCTTGCCATAGACCAAGAGTAACAACCCAAGAAGACTCTCTATGCACACACTAGCCCTAGAGATCAATGGATGCTCTTGTTACTCTCTCACAAGCACTAGGATCACTCCAAATCCTCAACAAGTGCTCTCTCTCCTTGCTCTTGGCTTCTATCAGGTACCTCAACCTCTTCCACTGGCCAAGAGACCCCTCAAGGGGTAGGCAACCAGCTATTTATAGGCGTCCTCCACAAAACTAGCCGTTTGCCCAAAAGTACCCAGTTTCTGTAGTGACCGTACCATTGACCATACCGTACGGTCTCCATACCACCGTATGGTACGGTCTCTATTCGAGCAATGTCCAGATACTTTCTCCTCTCTGTTCCATCTCATCCAATGCAGACCGTACCATACGGTCTCCATGACCGTACCATACGGTCTCTTCAGCATTTCTTCAACAGAAACTTCAAACTTTCTGTATTGCAGACTGTACTATACGGTCACACCACCATACCATACGGTCATTAGTACGATCTTCATCTTCCTGGCTTCCAGAGACTTCACCTTCTCTGTAAAGAATCTCAATGTAGACCGTACCATACGGTCTCTACCACCGTACCATACGGTCTCTTTACTTCCTGCTTCCAGAACTTCTGCCTTCTCTGTCTGGAACTCCAATAGTGACCGTACCATACGGTCTGTTCTGTAGAAGCTGAAACTTGATCCACTTCATTGATCTTGGCTTCCAACTTTTTCAACTTGGTTCCTCATCGTCTCTTCTGCCACCCTAGTCTCTTGAGAGCCTCACATTGCATCCAATGATCTCTACCACTAGTGTGCACTAAGAGAACCAACTCGAACCCTCTTGATAGTCCGGTTTTTCCTATGGACTCAAGCCTACATCTACACCAAGCCAACACTTGCTTGGATCTAGCATGTCCTTAGCCTTGATCCATCTCCTTCACCGCGACTTCATCAAGTCCAAAGTCCCGAGTTGACGAGGTAACCAATCACCAAGATGCTTCATCGAGAAAAGGTTGACGTAGTCTTCCATCATATGTGACCATAGGCAACAACCTACAAAAGTGTTAGTCACATACGACATGATCATCCAATCACCAAAACATTCATACCTTGGGGTTTCCAAACTCCAATGGTCATGAAGCTTACAAGTGCATCAGAACGCTTTCTAATGGGGTAGATATGACCAAAACGGGAATAATCATCGGTAAATGTGAATTCTAGCGGATCTAATCGACTAGATTAGGCTAACTGATACCAATTGTTAGAACTAATCCATCTTAGATCAATACTAAATACAGGATCAACTAGTCGACTTATAGATCACAACTAGGAACTAATCTAATGCGGAATTAGGGTTCGGTTAGATGAACATACCAGCAGCAGTAGCGTCCATGGTGGCTGGTGCAGAGGTGACGGCGAGGGCTCGATGACGTTCAGGGATGTAGCGCAGCTTCTCCTTGAGCGTCTTCAGGCGATTGCCCTCTGGACGGTAGCGAATATGCCCTACAGCAGGGCGTGGGTGAACTCGTGCTTCCAGGCCTTCCAGAGCACGCAATGATTGGTAGGGTGGAATAGATGGCGTAGAGAAGAAACCCTAGGGGTACCCTCCCTCTTATAGTCTCGCTCTGTAGGCCCAGGGCCGAGTCCACGATGGATGCGATCTGATTTTGCCTCCCGATCAAGGCAGAAAAGGACTCAGATTTGTTTCTCTTTTTCCCTTATTTCTTTCTTATTATTCTCTGTGTTTATTCCTTGAAAACAGAGTTTGTTGCCCGCAGGTCAACATACAAAAGGAAAACTAACACGCCAAACTCGTCGATGAAGGAATGGACAAAGGGAGGTTCTGTCCGCCTCTCTCCATATGCTCCGACGTGAACAAAGGGAGGAAAGAAGGAGACGGTGGTGCGCTCAGTCACACCAGGCTGGAGATGTGGATCGCCAACACAGAGGCAAACCCGACGACGAACAAAGGAACGGCTGATTCAACATGGTAGCAGATTTATAGACAAGCCATGTCGTCTCCGATTCCAAGTCCCGGTCGGAGTCCGAAAACGCGTCCCAACCCAACTGAAGCAAAAATCAGACACTATTGCTGATTAATTTGTGCCGGAACACCTGGAACATAAGTCCGTCTCCATCTGCGCCGACAGCAGCGACCTTGCTGGCTGCCTCTGCTCGGTGAAGAACAGATGGCGGCTCAAGGACGGGAATACGGCAGAGGGTGGAGGGGGCAGGGCTAATTAGCGCGCGCGCGCTAGGAGGCCAACTCGCGTGTCTTATCCACCCAGCCCGCAACTTTCCTTTTGGAAAGCTTCATTCCCACCAGCTTTCCGTTTTTGGAAAGTTTCGGTGTAACTTTTCTGGAAACTTTGTCTCAGAAAGTTTTGCATGTAAAGTTTCGGTGTAACTTTTTTGAAAACTTTTATATGGAAAGTTTTGTTGTAACTTTTCACGTAACTTTCGGTGTAATGAAACTTTTCCTCAAACTTTTCCCCCTCCCGGGCCCACCCATGTGCGTTGGCCCCGCGCAGCAGGTGCACGTGCCGTGCCTTGCGCGCGCACACACGGTACAGGAATTTCGGGGTGGAAGCAGAAGAGAGATTCGGAAGAACAGAGCACGGAACTGCTTCAACGAACGCATCAACCTGAACCAATCATGCCTTGTCTGATTTATGGGCGAAACGGGTCCATCTCTGATTCCGAGTCTAGATCGTAGTTCTGGAAAAGCCTCCTATCCACATCCCCCCCCCCCCCCCCCCCCCCACCCACCCACCACCACCACCACCACCACCCAAAACAACAGTTTGATCATCAAGTTTATTTACACACAACATCATCCATTTATCTAACACTTCCAAAAATCCGAGGGACCATTTCCGTGTGCTTGAGCACTTTCAAACTCATATGGCCAGTCCTAAAAATTTATCAATTAATATTTATTTTTGAGCAATAACCTAAAATAATTGAAACGATAAACGCACACATGTTCACTCATTGTAGCACCAAACGTGCCGTACTATGAGTAGGCAATGTACAATAGTCACACTCCTGTTGTCAAGTGAAGCGCTTTATATAACGATCTTGAGATAGGTTTCTCTTTGCATCGCCATGACGAAATTGTGAAGGCTTAGTTCAACAAGACCACCTTCAACCACGCCCTTTTGTACATTGCCTTTTAAATCGTTCACTTTCTCATGTATATTTCTTGCTTTACCATCGTTACCCATTACTACCTCGATGCACTTTGCCAGCTCCGTTCCGGGTAGTAACCCTTCATCATTGCGCTTTGCTCTCACTCCAATTCCCCACTCATCCACCAAGTGAGCATTCAGTGCTTGATCAGACCAATTCGGCACTGTGACCATAGGCACGCCTAATGTTATTGCTTCTAATGTAGAGTTCCATCCACAATGTGTGACGAAGCACCCTACAGACGGGTGGGAAAGAACCTCTATCTGATCACACCAGTCTATGATCATCCCTTGTTTTGAATAACCGTTCAGTGCTAAACAACTTTCTACATCATCTTGACGCCTATCCTTCCGCACTACCCACAAGTATGGCCGCCCACAAACACGGAAGCCCTGCAATATCTCCTCCACTTGTTGTTTTTCGTAAGTGAGCATGCTTCCATAAGACATGTACAGCACTGACCTGTCCTGCTGTGCATCGAGCCACTCTATGTAGCGCTTCTCGTCCTGCTTGTACAGATGGACTCGATCCTCGGTCACATCCGTTTCTTGTTGCAGGTGAGGAACCATCGGTCCAACAGTGAAAACCTCCACATGCTGTCGCACGGCTTGCAGCACGTTGGTTTCCAGCATGTCGAGCGTGTTCACAAGAATTTTCGGCTTCTCGCGACCAATGTGCTCGAAAATTGTCCGCAGCCACTCGATGCTAGCTTTGGAATGCTCGCTCCCAGTGGAATCCGCGAGGAAGGACGGAAGATCACGGATGGGGAGAGAACCTAGCCCGGGAAGGCTCACCTCGTACTCCGGGTCGGCGACGTGTGCGGCGACGAGCTGCTCGTAGCCGTGGAAGTAGTAGTGGTAGTACGCGGCGAACGCGGCGGCCGTCTGGATCCAGTAGAAGGCGAAGGGGACGCCGTGCTACAACGCGACGTCGAACGCGGGCAGCGAGATCGTGGAGACGACGCACGTGACGGCGAGGCGGCGCACGACGGCGGACAGGCTCTCGGCGCTCGCGCGGCGGCACCGCGCCTTCTCGGCGGCGCTGCTCGGCCACGTCCCGAACTCGAGCCCGTCGGAGAAGGGGACGTAGGAGATGACGCCGTCGGAGGCCTCGGCCTCGTCGGCGGTGGAGGAGGACGCGAGCGACGACGGGAACATGCGCGCGTGCGCGGCGGCCGGGACGGAGAGCGTGACATTAGCACTGACGTGTAGTATTGGCGATGATTGACTTCCGTTTGACTTCTGAGCGCCAGCTGTCGGGTTATCTGGACTCTTCGGAGAAACATGCCGGAGACTTGGTCGCCTGGGCCATTGTCGAATCTGAGCCGTGGATTTGCGAATGAACGTGGTAGATACAGCCAAACTGCAGCCATTCGTTTGCCCCTCTACGCGAGGGCGGCGCGGTCTTCCTTTCTTGCCCAAAAGACGCTTTCCTCTCTCAAGCTCAACTGCCATTCGAAGGAACTCCTCTCGCCGGGGTGAGAAGAAAGCTAGGGTTTGATCTGCGAAGGGAGGGAGAGGGGAGAAGGAGCGAAGATGATCGAGGTGGTGCTGAACGACCGTCTGGGGAAGAAGGTGCGGGTGAAGTGCAACGAGGACGACACCATCGGCGACCTCAAGAAGCTGGTGGCAGCGCAGACGGGGACGCGCCCCGAGAAGATCCGCATCCAGAAGTGGTACAACATCTACAAGGACCACATCACCCTAAGGACTACGACATCCACGACGGCATGGGCCTCGAGCTCTACTACAACTAGGCGACCTGCCGCTGCCCCTGATTTTTTGCAGGTAAAAAGGGCCTTTTTGCCGAGTGTCGCCGATTTGCCGAGTGTTGGTTCTTGGGCACTCGGCAAAAGGCCTCTTTGCCGATCCGATTTCCGGTAGTGTTGAAATATCAATATGGTAGTGTACCAATATCAACCTTCTATATAAAGTGATGCTAAACGGACTAACGTAAGTGCACTCCAGTGTCATTAGCCATCGCATCCAGATAGCAAAGTCCAAAACACTTTCTACCGAGAGAGTGCACCAACGAAGAGCTACCTACACAAACTATGGCTCATGCAAAACACGAAGAGCAAAACAACGGTGAGCAGGATTGTCGCAGCCACTTTCTTGTTGCGGCTTACCGCATCCAAAGCCACCTCAATCCAGCACGAGCTCTGGCCCGTCGTCTCGCTCGTATTGATGGATGCAACGCCACTCTCTTAATTAGTTCCAGCTTTTGTCTACCATCGCATGTTTTCCTCTCACCATGAATCTTTTGAGGATATCATGAATGATGGTGTTATCTCCTGCATCCCCTTTTCTGACGGTAAAGATGATGAAAGTTGGCCCAAGCACTCAGAAGAGCGTATGCAAAGACGTGAAGCAACCTTCAAAAGTCTCTAAGCTATAATCAACCGCTTCACCTCAGGTGGTCAGCCAATAACGTGCATAGTATGCACTCTCAGCATGCCAGTAGTTTTCAAAGTTCCGCTCGCTGTTTATTGGATACAACCGGCAGCGACTCTTGCCACCTACTACCACTACTTCCACGGGCACAATGAACTCATCCTCCGACATATCAGTCGACCAACATATGAGGTGAGCTTTCCTGGCCTCCATTCTGTTAAAATTCGTAACATGCCAACATTATTTACCGAAAATAAGCCCACGGAGGTATCTAAAATAATCATGCAAGCACTTCAAGAATTATTCCAGTACATGGACCAAGAAAGGCCAATCGTTCTGGTGAATACATTCGCTGCATTGGAAGACGTAGCACTAAATGCAATTAGGCCATATATGGATGTCTTTGCCATAGGGCCTGCAATTCCTCCTCTTGGTGCACTACAAGTAAGTGAAGCACAGATTCATCTCTTTAAACAAGATGAGAAAGACTATATTGAGTGGCTCAATATACAATCAGAGAAATCTGTTGTATACTTGTCTTTCGGGAGTTTGTTGACATATACAAAGAGACAAGTGGAAGAGATCTCGTATGGCTTACAGGAGTGTGGACGGCCATACCTATGGGTGGTGCGCAAAGAAGGGTGTGCGGAGGAGGTAGATTTTATTCTTGCAGGAGCTAGAGGAGAGCAACGGGATGGTCGTGGATTGGTGCGACCGGCTGCAAGTATTGTCGCATCCATCGATAGGGTGCTTCGTCACTCATTGTGGATGGAACTCAACAATAGAGGCTATAGTGGCCGGTGTACCAATGATAGCTGTGCCTAGTTGGTCAGATCAACCCTTAAATGCACACTTGATAGAGACGGAGTGGAGAGTGAGAGTTAGAGCAGAACGTGATGCAGAAGGAATTCTAACAAAAAAGGAACTTGTGAGCTATGTGGAGTTACTAATGGGTGGTAGTGAAAAAGCAACGAAGATAAAGGAAAATGCTAATAATTTGAAGAAGGAAGCACAAGATGTTGTAGGAACTAGTGGACTCTCGGAAATAAGCCTTCGAGGCTTTATTAAGAGAACACGAGATCAAGAAAGGGACGTCAACAAATAAATGTCAAGATGTGAGTGTGTTTATATGTGCTTGCCATGTAATTGAAGAAAGTGAATTTGATCAAATAATTAAGTATTTACAAGAAATTTTGTTGGATCATAGGATTCCATACAAGCTCAAGCTTCACTTGAAAAATGGACGCCAATCAGCTATAGAATGATATACTAAATTATGTATCAAGTAAGACAGAAATGCTACAAACACAGAAATTTGCAACAAAAAAAAACTGTTATTTCATCTAAAGTTGTCTCACATTTATGTTGTTTCTAAACACAACAACATTGACCTAATAAATAATACTAACACTGATGGGATCATTATTATATAATAAAAAGATGGGAAAAATTGGCCCCAAACATTCATTCAAAATATTCGTGTAATGACGATATTGTGCTTGTCAGAGCTAAAGCTGTTTTGTTGTATGCACTCTAAAATGACAGGTACTTTTGACTAGAGAGATAGGTGTGTTCACCAATTATTGAAGGGGTAGGTGCACCGTGATCCTTGGATTTGTCCGGTCCTCAACAGGGAAAATAAACTTCTAAAAGCTTGATTAATGCCATGAACAATTGCTCAGTCTAGGAACAACATCATCTGGCTAACATGTGCCCTGCACGAAGTTGTATAGCACTGCAAGAAATTAACTCTGTGGAGTGGACGAAGTGGCTCGGTTTTCTACTCCGGTTTGGCTGATTGGACGTGCTAATTTGCATTGCTCGCACTAACTGTACCATGAGCTTGAACTGTTTTGACAAAATCTAGAAGATTTATCTCTGAATGGCCGCCTGCATCCGCTACCTTTTGTGCTATCCATTTCAGAGCCTTTGTTCCCTCCCTTACGACACTTGCTTTTGCTCCTTCACCCATGACCAACTCTATGCACCTTGCCAACTCAGTCCCGGTTAAAATCCCCTCTCTGGTACGCTCTACTTTAACGCCAATTAGCCACTCCTCCTCCATCAGGTATGCGTTAGTTGGCTGATCAAACATGTTCGGCACGGCAACCACCGGCACACCCGAGACCACAGCCTCTAATGTTGAGTTCCACCCACAGTGCGTGACGAAGCACCCCACTGCAGTTTGCGATAGGACCTCCAATTGGTCGCACCATTCCACCACTATCCCCTGCAGGCTTTGAACAGTCTCCGAGTCTGAGATGTAGCTCATCATATCCTCCTCCTCAAGCCCATCCTTGCGCACGACGAGTAAGTACGGCCGTCCACACCGCTTCAATCCCTGAACTATCTCCTCCATCTGCTGCCGTTTATACTTCGACACGCTTCCAAACGACACGTACACCACCGACTTCTCAGGCTGAGCTCCAAGCCAATCCATGTACCTCTTCCTGTCGACGTCGTCATGCTTGAACAAATGGAGCCTTGCCTCCGTCGAGGACCCAACCATCGGCCCAACAGCGAACAAATCCATGTGCGTTTTCATCTCCGCGATCACGGTCGGCTCCAGCTCTTCGAACGTGTTGATAAGAACCTTGGGGCGCCGTTGATCCATGTACTCGAACAGCTCCCGCATCGCCTCGTTGAGGGCCTTGGTCATCTGGTTGCCTGTCGTGTCGACGAGGAAGTATGGGAAGTCGTGTATCCGGAGTGGACGGCTTAGCCCGGGCAGGCTGACCTTGTACTCCAGGTCAGTGGCATGGGAAGCGATGAGCTCGCCGTAGCCGTGGAAGTAGCGGTAGTAGGCGGCGAGAACGTGAGCCGGCTGGATCCAGTACACGGCGAGAGGGAGGCCGTGCTCCACGGCGACGTCGAGCACGGAGGGCAACACCATCGTGCACATGATGCACGTCACCGGCTGTCCGCGAGCGGCGAGGCTGGCGATGATGGCCGAGAGGCTCTCGAAGCCCGCACGGCGAGTGCGTGCCCTCTCCTCGGCGTCCTTGGGCAGGGAGCCGTCGTCGAGGCCGTCGGAATACGGGACGTAAGATATGACGCCGCCGTCGTCGGCGGCGACGTCGTCGGACGAGGAGAAAATGCGGCGATGGATGGCGATTGGCAAGGAGAGCGTGGCGCGGATGGAGGTGGAGCCAAGGACGCTGAGCCGCGTGAGGCGGTGAGCGAGGACGTGCGCTGGGTTGATGTGGCTTTGGATGCCGTAGACCACGATCAAGAAATGGTGGTGGCCGTGATGGCCCTGATCGGCCATGGAGAGATGCGAGGAGGCAGAGGATGTCACAATAACTAGGAAAGAAGGTGTCTTCGAATAGGTAGTACTGGTGGAAAGTGTGGGGGAATGGATTATACTGCTAGGAGGCAGTGATTGAATGGATGCGCAATTTCTGGAAGCTTTTATACACATAGCAGGCGAACTGGTTGCTCAACTTACTCGTAGTGAATCTTTAAAGTGAGACTACCCCATCTCCATCTGATGCACGTGGGAGAGAAAAGGGACTCGCTGCTTTATTAGTCAATCATCAAAGTGATTCAACAAGGAGACATTTCTAAATAGTACAGCACAGCTTTGTCTTGATGTCTATGCTGCAGCGTGAGATAATTAGTACTCGATCCATAGTCTGTCACTGTCCTGGCAATCTATACATGACTAGAAAGGTTCGATGCCCCATAGTCTGTTCTTGAAGGTGAAACTCTGCTACTCAACTTAGTTGATCTGATTGAAGACACCGCTAGATTTCTTGCAGATAGCAACTACTTGTGACGATAGCTCTGTCCTGTAATTATCCTCTGATGTTGTTGATGCAAAAATCTCCACACGTGGCTTGGGAGATCTGCTTAACTCCAGTGCAGGACTAAAGCTTGTGCGCGGTGAATTTTCTGAAGCGTGCCAGTCAGTTTTCCTGCAAACTAACACAAAGAAAAGGAGTTAAATCCTTTAATTGGGTCACCGGCCTGGTGAAACAGGCCGATGTATAGCCGACAATCGGATGTCGAGCAAACAGTCAAAAAGTAATGGGATCGAACCTAGTCTGTTGACTGTTGACTATCGGCTATGAACTATCGACTTGCAGTAAGTAACAATGAATAACAGATCTAGGAAAATAGCAATGACTCGATCGGCTAAACTTTTGTAGATTAAAGCATGAATTGCAAGTCCCATGAATAAATGATATTATTAGATAAATCAAGTGAATAGATCTGTGCGATAAGCAATCGGCTAAACACCCTGAAAGAATCTAAGAACAATTTATCGGCTAAGTAACGCCACGAAACCACAGCAATCGGCTCTAACAGACCTAACCGAGACAGCAGCAGAGATGACGTAAACGATTAGATGGAACACTTAACTGATAAATAATTCAAAGATGACTCGAATATACTCGAAAAACCTATACTATGCCTTTCAAACAAACACTACGCAGGATCGAACCTAATCGAGACAGCAGGTAGCGCAAATTCTAATGAGCAATTCTAGGTAGATCTGATATACCGGATAACTGGTAATCGTTCTAACAAAGCATTAGCAGATTCGATCGGCCCGTACAATGAGATAATTCGATCAATGTACAAGACGAGAAGGTTACTAGATAAGCTAAGCGATTACCTTGGGTGACGAGTTCCCTGCCATACGCGGAGATCGTGCCGATGCAGCCCACGCGAGACAAAAAAACCGTCGAGAAAACAGGTTGGCGATGCGCCGAGAGTTGTATTGATTGTGATTAGGGTTTGCTTACAAGCACCTGGGTTTATATTTATACACCAGAGGCATCAACCGTACACGACCAGGACTCGATAGTCCGACGAACACGACTCAAAAATGTTGCTTCTAACTTAAGAAATAAAAATTCTTCTAAACTAACAATCCGTAACCATATCAGCCCGGACCCATCACTTTCCATCCAGCGTGGCGAGTCCCTTTCCAAATATTCCTTCAACTTCCTTTCTGCCGTCATGTGGTACCTAACCTTTCCAAACTCCGGTGTCAACAGATGTATAGGCTGTAGCCAGTTCGCCCGAGGATCCTTGCCGGAGACGTACAGAACTAGTTCATGTCTGGCCTTCAGATTCTAAAATACGTTATGCAGAAGTTTCAGAAAAAGTAACGTATTTCTTCAGTCTTTTTTTTTTTTTTGGTTGGGGGGGGGGGGTGTTAAATGAAGTCTGCATATGCGCCAGACAAATTTGTCACGTACTCGGTGGATGCATGGCGGAGATTGTGCTTGAAGCCGTTGCTGTAGTCAGCTAGATTGGTCTGCATGAAAATGAAGATGTCGGAATGATTTTCTTGCAGGCAGCCACTACCTATGACGTTAGCACTGACCTCAAATTTTACACTCTGATCAGTACTAATTCAGTACCAGTAGCAGCACGTGGGTAGAGCTGCTAACAAACAAACAATGCTGATCACTTTATTGTTTTTTCGAAAGACCGATCACTTGGTTGTTGACTGCTTGTTATCCACTGACTCAACAGGGCCATACCTAGATATGGTTTTTCATGCGATGTGATTGTGGTGCCACACCTTTGGTAAGCAGAAGAAAACAAAGAGCTAGCGAAGGACAATATTGTCATGTCGTTTCTCTGTGTCATTGACGGTCGTTAGGATTTATTCAAACGTAGTTGTGGGAACTCAATTCTTGAGAATATCCATTCAAACAAAATCTTTGTAGATTGCAGTACCAAATTCGGACATCAATGTATTCTCTATAGGCTGCAGCATGAGGCACACCAATCACGGCCGAATCACAATCCTCCTACTTCCTCTTCCGTGGGCAGCGCAGCGGGAATAGGCAGAGCGGGCAGACATGGCTACGCCGGAGCCACTTGAAGATGCACTCTTCGTGGAAGGAGTGGGCGCATGGCATCATCCCGAGCACGTTGGCTCCCTCAAAATCTTCTAGACACACGCCACACTCGCCCTCCTTCGCGCTCCTCTCCGGCAGGTCCGCGATGGCATCGACTGATGCTGGGTACCACCAAAGCAACGACGTCCGTATTCTTTTTTTTTTTTAACTAGTGCATGAACCCGTGCTGGTGCTCGGGCTAGTAATGTAGAAGATGTATGAGTGTAACTATTTCATAGAAAAATTACAACGTTTAGGGAAAAAATATAGAAGTGTTTTAAATTATTCTTGATGACTGAAAAATATAAACAAACTTATCCTCAAGTATTAGAAACATATCTAGTCAACAATAAGTATAGCTCCATTTATTTGTTTCTCAAGAATTTATCTGTTAGATATAATTATATTTGTTGATTGAACTGAAGGCTTATTCAGTTAGACATTTTTTTTTGCCGGTGTATATTCAGTTAGACATTTTAAATCACCAAACACAAATTTACGATTTTTCCATATAGTAGTGTGTCCCTTTCAAACTGTTGAACCTAACCAACAACCATTAGAAATATTTGATCTCCCGTTTCTTTTCCCTCTCCTTACTTGTCCTTTCATTTTAACATAATATCTTGCTTTATGCATGTACTCGATCTCTTATCTACATCTAACAATAGTAGATTGACACACTGCATCTGAATGTAAATTTTAAAAAATAAACTTTTGGTTGCAATGATGTACTGAGTTTTTACTGCAATCCTTTGTATTGAACTTCTTCATGTAGTACCTAGATTTTGACAACTGTACGTTTTAACATAATATCTTGCTTTATGCATGTTCTCTCTTATCTACATCTAACAATAATAGATTGACACACTGCATCTGAATGTAAATTTGAAAAATAAACTTTGGGTTGCAATGATGTACTGAGTTTTTACTGCAATCCCTTGTATTGAACGTCTTCATGTAGTACCTAGATTTTTGACAACAGACTGTATTTAATACTATAGTTACATTGCCCATTTGAAATCCTGACACATCAAAATAGGTTTCCTTTTGACCCACATTTGAGCATGTGTGTTTCACTAATTGTTCATTTACAGATAAAATGTGAGCCATGAAATAGTTATGAATTTTAAAACTGTCATAGTGGAGTTTGAAAAAACACAAACAACAAAGCTATATTCATGTATTCAACTTTTAAGCATATTTAGGAATTATCATATGAAACTTTTGCTGCTATCCTATACCAATGGATCTAGATGTCTTCGTTTACATTATGGGTCCACACCTTAGATGTCTTCGTTTTACTAGTTGGCCAGAACCACAGAAACAATATTACCTTACTTTAATTTTTGGTAATATCTGATCCTGTCCCATTACGTTTTGAGTTTCTTTCCCTCATATAGCAGTCAGAACTCCCTGCTCTGTTTTCTTCCAAATCTGCAGTGCTGCACTGATTTTGATTTAGCAAGGCATCGCTTGTTGGATCAACCTAGATATGGTCCTGCAGGCCAACTTTGATCTCTCTCAATGCTCTAGCAATTAGCATGCATCCAGTCAGAAGCTCATGTTTCTCTCCCTGGCCTTTGCTCTTGTCAAACCAAGGTGTACTATGGTCTACCTGCTGAAGCCTGTGCCGATGGGAGATTAGTTGGAAACGGACGTTGGCTGCAACAGCTCTGCATCTCCTAGACCACAGAATGATGTTGACCTAGCTTAAACTCGTTATAAAATTCTGTTGGCATCTTCAATCACGGCGAAATCTCCATGGAAGATTATTCCTCCGAAGTCCAAACTGTCGTTCCTAGCTTGAGTTCACCATATATACTCCGATCTCCACATCCTGCTACCTCCTCTTCACGTAACTGCAGCGGTGAAACTGCAACTCGATCTATTCCACACCGATCTGCATCCCTGCAACCCCTGCAATTGACCTCTGTGATTCATCTCAAACAAAATTCTCTTGGCCAGGGACATGTTCTGCCATCCTTTCTGCGTCTCCTTGGAGAGTAGCTTGACGACGGTGCCAACTAACATGGTGAGAGAATGCTGGGGATCAAAATCGACCATGTCCTTGCCGGCATCAGGGAGGAGGACGACCTGATCTGGTTGGGATTGATGGTGGCGTGGCCTCAAGGACTCCTGTTTGGCAACAATTCTTTTTTTTTTTTTTTTTTGCACGATTCATATATTACGATCCCATCTCATCCGTGGCATTTTCTGCGACTTGGTTTTCTTTCCTAAATCAGATCGCATTGATAAAATATATGTGTGTCCCTTAATACGGAGTCAAAGATCTATCGGTCATAATTTGTTAAGCAACTAAACCAATGGTAAGATGTTTTAGTTTTTTTTTCTTTGGTAATTTCTAGGATTTTTGACCGATTAATATGGAGGCAAAAAAAGGCCTCCAATTAGTAAATAATATAAGATTAAAATATCGATTCCATTAACTGGAGACGGACTGAAGATCAGTAGTCACAAGACAGTTTACAAAATCAGGGTGGCCATTCGGCCAGATGATTAACCCTCCTAAATTCAACTCACTCCGAAACCTTGCTAGCTTATCGGCTATTGCATTGCAAGAGTGTGGCTGAAATACCACTATTATGTCACTGATATTCTACCGAAACCATGCCGCAGTATCTCACGCACCATCCGCCCCTCCGGTGAGCTTCCTCCCGTGAGAGTTCATCTTCCATGTCAGTTAGCACCGTCCGACCTCTAAGCACTACATCATAGACAAGTTCGCCCCACTGGTTAATGGCCTCATGGATAGGAGGGTAGTGAACAATACACCGCCATTCGCCCAAGTATGACTCCGGCTCCTTCATAGCAGCATGGTGGAGCTGCATATTCTGAACTTGTTGGGTAGAAGTCGTTGATCAGGAACCGGCCGGCCATCCGCAAGGCGTACCCTCCCTGAGCATCTCGTGTACCATCTCCAGAGCTTCCCCCGGTGACAGTGGATCGCCAATCACCTATAATGTCCACCGTCTGATCGCCAAGATCCATGTGATAGACACGGCCGCCAAACTCGTCAGTGAAGGAATGGTTGGGACGGTACTCGAGACGCCGCCCACCTCTTTCCATGTGCGCTGCCAGCAGCAACCCACAATCGAGCTCTATTCTCTGACTTTGAGGGAAGCTCTCAAACAAACACACACTTGTTCGTCTATTGTCAGTTCGATCTATTTGGTGTGTGTCATATTTTCGGCCAGTGGTGATTCAAGTCAAATAAGCGCTTGTGTGAGAAATAAAAGCAGAGCAGAACATCCATCCAAGCGGGTATGCTATACGGAAAACTACCGACTTCAACGATTAAGGCACGGCGGCGCATGCTATCGGCGGGGATCGCGGGGGGAGTTTGGGGCTGGCAGTGCGTGACAACAGTAGGGATCAGGGCAGACAATGCATCGTCGATAAATCTTTAACCTTTAATTACCTTTTGAAAAATGCTGTAGCCGGTATCAAGCAAGGAACCATCATAATTAAAGGGATGTAGCATCATTTTTGCAAAAGCGGTCGGCTCTACAGCATTTTCCTTTGCAGAAACAAAAAGAAAAAGTTTATGTGTCCCACAACCACCAGCCGCTTTGCTTCAGTCATGCTATATTCTCTGAGGGAAACTCTCAAACAAAATTCATCAATTGTCGGTTCGATCGATTTGGTATGTGTTATATTTTCCACTTTAAGTTAAAGAAACGTTTGTGTGACAAATAAGAGCGAAAGAGAGCATCGATCCAAGCGGGTGCGCTATACGGAAAAGCCCATGCCATGTCGTCTTACTAGCGTTGTTAGAGCGTCTCCAATAGTTAGAGGCAGTTGCTAGCTCTTGCAAAAAATCTTACTATGTAGAGGCCATATGATAGTGTCTTATTTATGCTAAGAGTTAACTCTTAAACAAAAACTAATAACTCTCTCTCTCTCTCTCTCTCTCTAATCTTGCTGCAGTTGTCTTTCTCTTTTCTTGAATTTCGTAACCTCTCAGGGTTACCTAGTTGCATTTATTTTCTTCTTCTATAATGAAAATGCAGAGCGTCTGCCATGTTGCTTAAAAAAAAGGAGGTAATAAAGTAAAGAACTAATGCAGCTTCTGTGCCGTAGTCAGATGGAGATTTAGCAATAGACCTAGTACTTATATACTTATAAGCCTTATCAGAGTACGCTCTAGTTCTTGTGACAAGGCTGCAGCGATTTAATTACAGGATACTAATTGAAGAGATTTAAGCACGCCATTTGCCACAACCGAACCTCAAATCCTCATTTTGAGTTCTCATAATTAAGGCATAAAGGTTGCCCTATAAGCCACTGCTTGAGAATTGAACCGGAAGCAGACAACAAATATTTGGGGTTTAGATAAACTAACAGTTTTACGGTGCATAATACTCCAGTAAATTACTGGTGGTATTTCTTAAGATAGTATTGTAATTCACAGTTTACACAATTGTTGATGTAATCACATTGCAATGAACCAAAGGGCAGAACTGTAATTTCGTTTGCGCGCAGGCACCCTCCTGGCTCCTGATCGCTCCGTCGCCACCCTCGCGCACAGGTCGTGCCAGCAGCGGCGCCACCCTACCATAAGCACCGATCGCGCTAGCACCGCCTTCGCTCACGCACTGGTCTCGCCAGCGCCGTCCTCATGGCAACGCCTAGTTGTCTTCGTCCCCGATCGAGCAAGCGCCGCCGCCTCCCCTTTTGCACACGCACTGGTTTCCCGTAGTGAACGCCGCCCAGTCGTCGCCGTCGTCTTCCTTCCCCTGGACGTGTTGCTAATTAAGCACCCCCGTCCGCTGCAGCTGCTACTGCTCTGCACGAGGTGCAAGTGTTTCAGGAGGAATGCCGGGCGTGACCGCTGGCCGGAGCGTGGCCTACGCACTTCCGTCGCTACGGCTCCTACTGCTCTGCGTGAGCTGCCGAATTACTGCCGAACCAGGGAAATGGGAGAGGGAAAATCAGAGATAAACTCACGCCTAACTAAAAGATCACTGTGTTTCATCGCATGATGATGCCCTTAACAAAAGAAATAATAATTACAACTCTGTCATTTAATTTATTTCCCATAACACCTAAGAAGTATTTTTTTATACTACTTAAAAATACTGGTAATAGTTAAGACGGGAGGAATCGAATCTGGACCGTAGAATTGCAAATACCACCAATATTTACAGGTGTTGTTATGCAACATAAAGGTCCTCTAGATAAACTACTTAAATATTTGTTCTTTTGAGAAAATCTTGCTGCCCTCCGGTAGCTTGCTCCAAGCAACGAACCATCTGCGGACCACATGAAGACTGATAGACACAAATTAAAACAAACCAAAGACAAAAGACCGATCTTTAGTTACTGTATACACAGTTGCACAGAAAAGCAAAAGGTTTTGTGTACCACCTGCAGCCGCTTTGCTTTTTTTTTTTATCGAAGGTGCATCCGCTTTGCTTTGATCTAGCCATATTCTCTCTGAGACAGTGCCTCCCGCTTGCTCGCCCTCATTCTCAAGCAAACACACACTCACATTCATTGATTGATTTGGTTCCATCTATTTGGCTAATTCTGTCAAATTTCTGACTAGTGTCGATTCAAGTTAGCTCGATCAGGTATGCAACGTAATTGCTCTGACCCCATTCCATTGTAGATATGTACAAATCCATTTGTATTAACGCAAACCATGCATGGTGCTAATTTGTTGGCAGGAGTGATGGGTTAGATCCATGCTCGGATTCGAAATGGATGCCTGGATTGACTGCAGCTAACCAGGCCCTTCCTTTCCACATGAAAGCAGGGAAGTTGCTCAAGATCTGGTAGCTACACGCGACGCCATCATGCTTACTGAGGTAATCAAACCAGCTACTACCCTTCTTTGTTGTAAATAAACTAAAAGTCTTGAGCAAAAAATCCATCCGTCGCTGATCTGACACATGCTTGTGCACGCAGGTTACACTACAAGAAAATTGGGGTATTGTCACGATGAAATATAGTTGCAATAGGGTCAAAATGGTTGCAATGACCAACTATTGCAACAAAACTCATTTCGTGGGCTGTCGTGGCAAGTAGTAGCGTGGCAATAGGCTTATGCAACTATTTTTTTGTTTGGTTGCAATACCTATGTTTGTTGCCACAAAATAAAACATTGCAATCAGCAAAAGACGCAACCACTCAAACTGTGGCAATAAATGGTTATTGCAACTATATTTAGCTGTGGCAATAAATTCGGCAAAAGAAAAAAAAAAGAAATATTGCTGACTAATATGCTCTAGACATGACTTGAACCCAAGACCTTGATATTATGAAGAAGACCCTTTACCACCACACCAGTGTTGCTATTTGTGTATTCTTTAGTAATGTTATTTCTTTATCGTCTCGCATGGTGTGGAAAATTTTATGAAACAATTGTGGCAAAAACCAAAAATGGTTGCAATAGATCTTGCGTGTTGCAACGATTTTTTGTTTGTGGCAATAACTTTTTTTCTATTGCAACAAACTTTTAAAAAGTTACAACGATAATATTTTGTTGCAATATAACATATCTATTGCAACCACAAGACAATCGTGGCAATAGTATTGGTGTATTGCAACGAAAATGTTGAAATTGATGCAACAATTATTGTTTTGTTGCAATAGATGTCAACCTCTTGCAACCATTTCATTGGCCGTGGCAATTAACCCATACCTTTCACAACCAAAGCCGTTTTGTGGCAATAATGTCCACACATCGCAACCATGTATGAAAAACGTTGCAATAACACCTAGCTATCGCAACCAAATTTTTGTTGTTGCAACACTGCTCGTGGCAATACCCTGATTTCTTTGTAGTGTTATTAAGGCGGACACCATTGATGAAGCAGTTGAAAAGATTCTCGATGAATTGAAAGAAGACGCTGGTGGCACTGCTGGCAGCAGAGGCAGGCACAATGTCATCTACTTCGACGGCTGGGATGGGCTGGGTGCGTCCGCCGTCCTCCGAGCCATCAGTCAACGCCTGACCCCAATACCGGGAAGCAGAGGCACTGCAGCTGCCGGTCTGGAGTTCTCGCACATCTTCCACATCGACTGCTCCAAATGGGAGAGCAGGAGAGCGATGCAAAGGATGGTCGCGGAACAGATGGAGCTTCCTGCTTCTCTGATGGAGATGTTCAACGCACAAGATGAGGAGGACGACTACAATGGTGTGGCCAAGGACTCCCGCCCCTGGTTGCCTCAGGTGGCCCAGGCAATAAATCAGCACATACCGAAGCTAAACCGGTTCCTGCTCATCTTCCACAACGGGAGCAATGAGGAGATCGATCTCGAGAGCCTCGGTTTCCCTCTGTGGTCGATCTTGAGGAGCAAGGTGTTGTGGTCATTCCAAGGGAGATTCCGGTTCTACCCTCAGATGAAGGTTGATAAGGCTCTGAAGAACTCAAGGACGACAACCGTTTCTCTCTCAGCGGCAGTCTCGAATGATTCTGGAGAGGAAATGCTGACGCCGGACATTTTGCGCCTTGAGGCTGAAGAAGTTGCACGTGAGATGAAGGTCAACACTAGCGGCATCGACTGGCCTGCAGCAGCACAAAGTTATTTCTTGTACGCTATGAAGCTTCGTGGCATGGGTAATCACATCCATGACTATGACATGTCAGTCCATGCCTACAACTACTGGAGATGTGATGGTGGCACGATGATTCACGGCCTACAGCAAGGAGACATGGGCACTACTGATGATGATCATGATGTTGGAGTTGATAGACTCTGGCTATATTTTGATGCTCTACGCCATGAGATAACATTGGATATGGACGGCTATGAAAATCCATATTTACGATCTTCGGTCAAAACGCGCTTGCTTAAGCGCGTGGCATACTGGACTTCACCAACCTATGTGTTCATGCTGATCCCCTCAAAGTTGGACGGACAGATTCCTGAAGGCATGTTTCAACCATTTGACAGAATTCGTGTGCTCAAGCTATCAGCGTGCAGGTTCAGCTTCGCATCACCTCCATTCCTCTGCTGCAACAACGTAAGATTTCTCTCGATTGACCACTGCCAAGATGGAAGGAGCACAGCTGAAGTAGTGAAGGAGGAGGACATTGGCAGGTTCTTTCAAAGGCTTTGGGTGCTGGACGTGCGCTACTCAAACAAATCATTTTTGTCCGATCAGATGATGGGTTCCATGACTCAACTCGGGGAATTAATTGTGATGGGAGAAAGCAGGCTGGACATGGACATGTTGCCAGGGCGACTGAACAACATTCGCAAGCTCCGAGTAACAGAGTCATCACATTCACATTGGATGACAAAAGTCAAAGGGATGGACAAGTTGGAGCTCTTTGAATTCTCAGGAAATACATCCATAAGCATGTTAGATGTGGAAAGCAGTTGCAGCAGCCTTGAGACTGTTGTTATTAGCGGCCCTACTATGTTAGACCAAATCAGATTGACGGGATGTGCTAAACTGAAGAATCTGTTGTTGACTGGGTCATTCCCAAACCTCCAGAACATATACATCACTGGTGTAGTGGTAGAAATACTAGATCTCAGTACAGTAACAGCCCCAATACTCGATGTGGTCAGGCTACATGACTGTGAGAAGCTTTGTGCAATCCTATGGCCATTGTCAGCTGAATACTACGGTAAAAAATACTTGTGGAGGCTAAACATCGACACGAAGCAAAAGGAGGACACTGCTGCACTTACAAGTAGACCACCTGATAGCATTGGTTACTGGAATATGGTTATAAACAAAACAATGTTTGATTGGCACATTTCAGTAAGGGATGAAAGGATTCTTCGGTCGCTTGAACCGGTCAAAGATTATTTCGGTTCCCACGATGCACATGTGGAGGTTTCAATGAGTTCATCTCTTGCTCGCCCCTGTGCCGATGATGATGTTGGTACCAAAGATGGCGGAATGAGGAGCAGCAGCAGGCAGCATGTGCAAGTGAAACTGAAACAGGCTAAGGATATTGCAACGTACGCAGATGTCGTTGTCACCTTGAGGGACACTACTAGCACGCAGCAGCAACAGGAGGAGGCTATTAATGAAGAAGGTGACAATATTGGGATCATGTAGACATGTCCTCATCGACCAGATGTGCCATCCGAAGGCTGCTATATACACATAGAAGACCCTATCAGCAGCAGGACCAAATCAATGTTTGATGAAAGTATTACTCTACCAGGATTCATATGTGATGGTGCAAAAATACTGCACGTGCACGACAGCTTGCACATCACCGAACTCCGACAGCTTCATCAGCGGCATGGAATAAACTGGAGTGGTGCCGTGTGGAGAGGTGTCCTAAGCTGGGATGTGTCTTCAGTCCTCTGTTAGGTGGACCAGAAGGAAGCAGCAATCACACTGAGATGTTTAAGAAGGTTAAGACAACATGGGTATCACATCTTCCGAAAGCATGCTACGTTTGGAACTGGACTGGCTCATCATCATCATCATCATCATCATCATCGGGCTGGTTCAAAGGTGGAACATTTGAAGACTTGACATTATTGCACATCAGCTATTGCCCTAGGATTGTACAAGTTATCCATTTTCCTATTGTCAGTCATGCCTTGGATAGGTTGGAGACCCTGGAAATCACGTGGTGCGGCGATGTTAGTGTGGCCTTTCATGGTTATGATCTCCCAAGGAGATTTAGAGCATGGCAATTCCCCAAGCTAAAGCACATACGCTTACACGAGCTTCCCAAGCTTCAGAAAATCTGCAATTTTGCCTCGAGGATCATGACGCCTGAGCTACAGACCATCAAGATAAGGGGCTGCTGGAGCCTCAGGACACTGCCGGTTGTAAGAACAGGTGATCCATGGTGGGGAACGATACTACCGACTGTTGAAAGCGGGAATGCGGTGGAGTGCAATTGTGAGAAGAAATGGTGGGACATGCTTGAGTGGGAATCAGAGGCGCATGCCAGCCACTACAAGCCAATACACCCCCGGCATTACAAGAAGACCATGCTCAGGGGCTCCGTCCTCAGGTGATCCTTCTTGCTTAACTTGCAAACGCTGCCACACCTTTATATGTATCGATTTGATCTGGAGCATTTAGAGTTAACTAATTGTACAGTGCAGAGACATTCTTCATTTGCTAGAACATTCAATTCATTCACTCCAACTTCGTCCTCATATATAATATACACCTACATAGAATAGTTTTCAGTACAGAAACATGGTTACTCTATAGTGGGCATTTAACTGCAACTTCACGTAGTGGGTTTGTTCCGTTAACTAATTCTAAATTGTACTCTAACTAATTCTTTGTTGTCTCCCTCTTGTAGGTGAAGCTAATCCTTGATGCCTCTTTTTTGAGGTGCTGCATATGTTTTTGCTTTCGCTTCTGTTTGCTTGGTTTGTGTCACGGCCACCGCGTCGATGGTGGCATCATCTACGAGTCCATCCTGGTTTGCGCTGCTCTGCCTCTTCGGATTGGTCGAGTTGACTCAGTCAACCCGGCCACGATAGAGAGCTAGTATTTTTCTATATGCGTGAGAGTTTGAGAAATAATGAGCATAGCAAGTGCGTTTGGCTGCTGAATTTCCTTCAGTTTATGCTGCCGCAGCAGCTATAATTTGAGTGAGCTCATGCTTTGCTAGCTGCTGCTAATTGCTCTGCTCTCATCTGTGCCGTGCACTAGGGTGCACACGTGCTGTGGTGGGTGATTTTGTCTGAGTGCGTGTATGTGGATTGATTGTTGTAATTCTGTGTGTGGATTTCATCACTGTTATTGTTAATCATCTTTTTATGACCTTATAAATGAATAAATGATGATGGTTATTTATGATTTGTGTGTGCACAGTCGGTATGTAAAAGGAAATAAAGGAAAGCTCCTCCTTTGTGCATTGAAATTATGCTCACTAGTTGGTACCACCTTGCACGTTGCTGCGGCATGTTTGAAAAGCTAATATATATAATGTCGACGATATATATCTAAGTTTGTCTTAAGTAAATGATGGCAAGCAAATATCAGACTATATAAGCACAATATAATAAACTTTGACTCAAAGCATCGGCTCCTGGTTTGATGAACTCTGTCCGCCGTCCTCCTCACAGCTTGCCAAGGGTACCTGGTCGCTGATTATTTTGATCATATGGCATATCTGGCGGCAACGAAATGACAGAGTGTTCGAGCGCATTGAGAAACCAATCAACCAGGTAATCACGGAAATCAAGGATGAAATTAGCCTGTGGTCAATGGCGGGTGCCAAGCACCTGGCTGCTTTAGTTGGTCGTAACAGTAGCGAGTAGTCCCCTTTCATCCGGCCTGGTTAGCCCATGCTCCTAACCAGGTCATCACGTATGTAGCACCCTTGGTGCAAAAACTCTATTTCTTCTTACCATATCTGCTTGTTGTGCAATGCATTAAAGGGAGCGTATCCTATGAGAACCAGGTTCGTGTGAGAACTATGAGAACTTCAATCTGGGCCACATGATCTTGATCCAAGGGGGCGTATAGGGAAAGGTGGGAGGGGGAATTTGCAAAAGTATTATTAAGTGGGCGGTGATTTTGCAAATCCACCCTCCCATCTGAATTCATACGCCTCATTGGATCAAAATCATGTGGTCCAGATTGAAGTTCTCATAGTTCTCACACGAACCTGGTTCTCATAGGATACGTTACCTGCATTAAAAGCTTAGGCAGTATCGCAAAAAAAAAAAAAAAAAAAAAAAAAAAAAAAAAAAAAAAAACTAAAATCTTAGGCAAAATTGAGAGAGAGCTGTACACCATTTTTGGCACATTTATCGACCATGCACCACATAGTAGAGCCAAATAAAAGAAACAATATAGGAGAAGGGAAATGAAACATGTGGTTCCTAATGTGAAGGAACGCTAAGGTACAAGAAAACGGGGGGTGGATAGACGATTTAGAAGAAATTGGATAGAATGGTTTCTCTCTGGCATGGCAGATTTTAGCACAACTTCTCCATGGTAAGGTTCGGGGAAAAAGAGAATGAGAAGGTTGAGAAAAGTGAGTTGGGGGCTTTTAAATCTAGCAGATAAGCGATGACAACCTGCATACAAAGTAAGCTGACAGAACTAGAATCCAGAGTGAGAACTGGGCCGAGCTATTTGGGAAGGCTGCAGATAATCGATGGTTTGCTTGCAGGATTGCCCCTCGTTGGAGTTGGAGTAATGATACGTTCACAAAAAGGTTTTACAAAGTTCTCACAATATGCTGACGTGCCATTGAATTTATAACAAGTGTTGTTGACGTGTGAGTGAATTTATAGCAGGCGTCTCCTTGAATTATGTTAATCCTAAATCATGCAACTAACCATGTTTCACCACGTCAGCATTTCGTGGGAATGTTGTAAAACGTTTTTGTAGATGTAGCACTGCTCTTGGAGTTGGGATATGGGGGCACCCCCATTAATTTGGTTCATAGTCCAGATTTATTTTCTTCAATTTACTGAGCCCTCTTACCACATGTAGTTATGCCTCCTGCACTTTCAACCAAGAAGAAAACCGTGCTTCTTTTCATCAGTACTCCATCCTTATGGTTTCTGGTCCTCATACCATATTGATATCATATGATTCAAGGTAACATCTGAAAGCAAATGTAAGTATCAGCTAGTACAAATGCATCATCACACTTAAATTCCATGAAATTCTATGCAATTCTATGGATTTATTCTGGAATAAATGCTCGAACAATATTGTAGCACAACAAAAGTTAACTTCCACGCATACAATGTACCAATATTAGAAAATGTGTGGACATATTTATTGAGGACATCCCAGCCAAGCAAGTAAACAGTGACGTAAGTGGTGTAAACCATGAGCTTGGCCAAGAAGCAACAAATGTAAACTGTGAAAGTGACCATGTAAACAGCAATTCAAGCAAAGGTTCAGCTTGGTGAACTCAGTCTTTAATAAATTTGATTCAATCATAAATGGGAATTATATACTACCTAAATGTTCTACACATGTAATGCTAAGGTTTACGCATATGGGAGCTATTGCTGGACGAAAGGAGATGAGTTACACCAAGGACGAGATAACTTACACGGAAGCTGAACCATCACGCTGCCTGCTCACATTAGAGCCATATTCCAAGAGTCATGTGCACCAACCAGTAAAGATTCCCCATGCATGATGCACATGGACAGAAAGATAATCAAGTCTACTTTCACCTCCAACAAACGGCTGATCTGTAACGGTCTGTTTGACTTGGCATTAAGGAGTAATGACTATTTAAGTGAAGAGTGGCAGGGAGGCTGAAGGTCATGCAAGGCTTCTCAATAACACATATTTTCACACCATTCACCTTTGGCAATGATATGTCAGATGTGGATGATTTATCCCTTACTGAACTCGAGATACATTAAATGTTCAAAGTTAAAATCACTGAATCTAATTTCCTGCAAGGCATTGACAAAGTTGAGCATTAAAGATTGTGCAGTGCTAACTTCTATAGATGGTTTGCACTCTCTTGATCAACTGAACTGTGACATTCCAGTCTGCTCCAGATTTCTAAATACTTTCCAGGGGACGAGTATTTAACATATCTGATGTCTGGCGTTTGATGGAGGACTATTTGACAAACTGTGAGTTTTGCTTTCTTGCTAACTACCTCTTGGAACTTGGTGATTTACTTGGAACCGGCAACCTTCGCTTAAAATTACCAGAATGCATCTAATCATCAGAAAATGCATTCCAGGAGAATGGGAAGTTGAAATCTTTGATTTCAGCAATCTACACTGCTTTGAATTACAAAAAAAAAAAAAAAAAAAAAAAAAAAAAAACAGATCTTCCTTATAACAAACGTAGTTATAACTTCTACGTAAATAAAATAATTGTTTACAACCATACCCATACCCATGTATTCAGACAAATAGAAATGAAACTGCAGCTTATATTTCTTGAATAGTATAAATTAAAATATCTTTGGAAAATGAGCAGTATACTTTCAATTCTATATTCTTTGTTAGCCTCATCGATTCCTGATAATGCACCTTTCTGTCTTGAAGGATTTCTCCCTTTATCTGTTACTTCTCACATAAAGAGAATAGGTCCTGTAACTCAAAATCCACACTGATTTTCTAATATTTATACTTTGTATGCGTAGAGGTGAACATTTTATTGTGCTACAATATTATGCTAGCATTGATTCCAGAATATGCACAGTAGCCAGCGGCGAATCCGTGGCAGAACCCGGTGGAAGCCTAGACTACGCGATGCGTGAGACCAAGAGCTACGGATGGTCGTCTTGTCGTCGGAGACGGTGTATAGCGGCGGAGCGACTACAACCAAGGCAACGGCGGGCGGCTACGCTGAGCCCGGCGGAGGGAGAGGGAAACCACGAGTTCTACGAGCCGCGTAGAAGCTTTTTTTTTGGAGCGATTAGCCGCGTAGAAGCTCACCGAGCGCTTGTTCGAAGCTGAGAAGTGAGACGGCCGGTGGCGGCTGGACGACAAACGGCAGTGGCCAAACGGGGAGATGCTCGGCGACGGGCTTCTTCGTCCAAAATCTTGGGGAAAAACAAAAGGGGAAAGGGTCAGCAAGGCACATAGATGCTAGAAGAATGAAGAACGGAAGAAGTGGCGGGAAGCTCACCGAGAGAACTTCAATTCCGGCAATGGCGACGGCGGCCGGGATTGTGGAAAACTCCTATTTCTTCTTTTCCAACCCGAATCGAAGAGAGTGGAGGAGCAGTACGAGCTTTTATGGAGGAGGAAGGCGGTAACGGTGATATTTCGCCAGCGCGTCTCGGCTGAAGAGAGGAAAAGAGAGAGGAGGGGGCCGGAAGCAGATGCGGGCCTCACTACAGCGGCAGCACAAGGCGGAACAGAGCGGCGACGCGGCTGTGGCGGACGAGGCATGTGCACGCAGCGCGGAAGCAACTCAGCGCGGTCCTCTCGCCTCTTGGGGTGAGCGCGGGGGCAGGAGATGGTATGGGCATGCGTGTTCTTCGTGGAAGGGCGAGGATAGTGCCACGAGGGAGGCAGAATGCGGCGCGTGTCGGCGGCGGCGGTGGCGGCGCGCGTGAACAGAGGAAGGGGAAAGGTGAGCGGGCCGGATGAGCCGAGGCGGGCTGCACGGGCTGGAACAAGTAAGTTTCTTTCCTTTTTTATGTTCCCAAATTTTCAGATGGGCCGAGCCCATGTAGCTTAGGATTAATTTTCCAAATTTTTATACAGGCAGGGGTTTTTTAGATAAAGGGAGTTTCTATTTCATTCAGCAAATGAAAATATCCCGGCCTCTACATCACTTGAACAGCTGTCGTCACCGCTTCACTCCATAAAAACTTTGGCACATTCATAGTATACATGAGTGAGCGTGCAACTTCCAAAATATGACAATTTTTTCTTGCAGCTACTCCATTCTGTGGAGGTGTATCAGGACATGTTGTTTGATGTAATATTCCTTGAGCAGACAAATAACTCCCAAATTCATTGTTCGCATACTCCGTTCCATTGTCTGTCCTTAATATTTTAACTTGAGAAGTGAGCAGAAATCCCAAAAACATTCGAGAATCTCATTCTTCTGCTTCATAAGATATATCCAAGTCACCCGAGAATAGCAATCAATAAACGTTACAAATTACTTCATTCCACTTATCCTTTAATTGGGTCACCGGCCTGGTGAAACAGGCCGATGTATAGCCGACAATCGGATGTCGAGCAAACAGTCAAAAAGTAATGGGATCGAACCTAGTCTGTTGACTGTTGACTATCGGCTATGAACTATCGACTTGCAGTAAGTAACAATGAATAACAGATCTAGGAAAATAGCAATGACTCGATCGGCTAAACTTTTGTAGATTAAAGCATGAATTGCAAGTCCCATGAATAAATGATATTATTAGATAAATCAAGTGAATAGATCTGTGCGATAAGCAATCGGCTAAACACCCTGAAAGAATCTAAGAACAATTTATCGGCTAAGTAACGCCACGAAACCACAGCAATCGGCTCTAACAGACCTAACCGAGACAGCAGCAGAGATGACGTAAACGATTAGATGGAACACTTAACTGATAAATAATTCAAAGATGACTCGAATATACTCGAAAAACCTATACTATGCCTTTCAAACAAACACTACGCAGGATCGAACCTAATCGAGACAGCAGGTAGCGCAAATTCTAATGAGCAATTCTAGGTAGATCTGATATACCGGATAACTGGTAATCGTTCTAACAAAGCATTAGCAGATTCGATCGGCCCGTACAATGAGATAATTCGATCAATGTACAAGACGAGAAGGTTACTAGATAAGCTAAGCGATTACCTTGGGTGACGAGTTCCCTGCCATACGCGGAGATCGTGCCGATGCAGCCCACGCGAGACAAAAAAACCGTCGAGAAAACAGGTTGGCGATGCGCCGAGAGTTGTATTGATTGTGATTAGGGTTTGCTTACAAGCACCTGGGTTTATATTTATACACCAGAGGCATCAACCGTACACGACCAGGACTCGATAGTCCGACGAACACGACTCAAAAATGTTGCTTCTAACTTAAGAAATAAAAATTCTTCTAAACTAACAATCCGTAACCATATCAGCCCGGACCCATCACTTTCCATCCAGCGTGGCGAGTCCCTTTCCAAATAGGACCGTGCTAACGCCTGCACGCGCAGGCGTTAAGGGGCTGGCACGCACACCCAAAAAAGGAAAATTGCTATCGGGCTCTCCGCACTTTCCTTTTTCGGCCCTGACGCAGTGACGCTTCGCGCGCGCAACAACCGTACCTTTTTGGGTTCTAACACGGGGCAACTGCCATGGTCTGTTGGATAAATCTGCTATGAATCCAAAGTAAACAAGCAAAAAAGAAGCTAAGATCAGGAGAACACTGAACGCAGGCAAATACAAAACTACCTTGATCCGCTTTCCTTTGATCTGAACCATGATGTGCAATAACTGCTTTACGCATTTATCCACAAAAATAAGCTGCCTACTACTGAGATCCAACATATAAGCTGACGTTTTCTTTCACTACCTAGATCCAAAGCACAAACTACCTAGATCCATCACATAAACTGCGTAAGTAGGTGGCAACATGTTCCTGAGATCCAAGACATGCGCAAGTGCAACCATACATAACACCCTAACTAGCAGTACCAGAATTACATCAATTAGAGATTGCATGATGTTCTTGAGATCCAAAAAAGCATCTGTTTAGGGCTATCACAGAATGACAGAATGCTTGCAGGCCTTTTTTGCATGCTAGTCTGAGCGCATGCCATCAACTTCATGTTGCTTCCAAAAAGTAACTGCACCTGCATAAAAGTAAAGAGAAGCAGGCAAGCAATTAGTGAAAATAGGAATCAGTGAGTTCACTCTATTTGCAACAATGCTTTGTCATGTATATAAAATGCTTTGAACTTTTCCAATAAATATTTAGTTGTATGCACTAGTAACAGTAAAAATGCTAAAAGAAGCACTGTCTACATTTTGTTATATGCATTAATAATGGTGGACTTGAACCTTCAACCTCCTGATGATGAAGAGGAGTTTCAGCTGCAAAAAGTCACTCCGAAGCCACAGTTCAACAGTTGCAATTGAAGTGCCTTACAATATCTGAAGTGAGGCTTTCCCTAGAAGACACACATCTTCATGCAAACAATGAACATGATACAGATGTCAAGTTTGATTAAACTGAAATGCATGTCATAACCTAGGATTGTACATCAGACGACACAATACACAGCAAAAAGATTGAAGTTAAAAAGATATCCTAATATGTATATGATTGTTACATTCAGTATATTACATACAAAAGTGCATTACTACATGTGTAAAAGTACAATATACCGTATATAAAAATGCCTGCAAGAGTTGCTCTAAAATGCCAGGAAAAATACATGATAAGGTAGCCCTTCCACCTTATAGTCTTAATGTGCCAAATAGATAGACCATAAAAGAGGGAGTGAGACAAAAAAAAAAAAAAACAGAAGTAGATTTAGGGATTCAACAATACCTTCATCAACTTGTGATTCCGAAAAACATCACCATTATGCCAAACAACTCACCGCTGCAAATTAGGATAGAAAAAGCAAAATCAGAACTAGATTAGAAATGCTTATCAAATGCTGAATTAAATAGCGGTGCACTGCACAAAGATCATAAACACAAATTCCAGATTGCAGGAAAAGTTGAGTGCTAGCAACAAAATGTATTGCTAGCCATATATATACATATGTAAAAGAACTACACAGTGTATAAAAATGCCTAAATGAATTATATAAAAATTATGTGTCAAATCATGAAATATATTAGGAGACATGTGACATGCACTGCAGATTTAGAGCAGCAGGAAACAACATGTGACATAGTTGTGCTGAAAAATGGTGCCAAAATGCACAAAAAAAAAATTATGATCAGAAATGCTTGTTGTTTGCAACAAAATTGCTAAACAAAAACAATTTGAATGCTTATGTATTATATAGGAAATGCTTATGTACTATATAGAAAATTCTTATGTGCTATATAGAAAATGCTTATGAGCTGTACACAAAATTCAGTTCAAGGAGCAGGAGGCATTTTAGTCGCAAGAGGCATTGGCAACATCTCACACAGGTAGAAACCAAGGAGTGAAGAAAGAGCATGAACGTGAGCAGCAAGTAAGACAAATTACCAAAGATTGAGACACATCAAAGACTAATTTCTACACCTCCATTTGGAGGTGGAAGGTTCAAGTCTATTCCAGCATATAAAGAAATCAGATGCTAGGGATTAACACCCCATCACACATTGAATTTTCTCTAAGCAAATTACAGTATACGCTAATGTACGCCAAAAAAGCTTGTTATGCAGATTTGAGACTCTTGGGCTGTAGAATCTCTGAGCCCGCAATTTTGCGCTCAAGGAGCTTTGCTATGCTCACAGCCTGTTCTAAAATATAATTCATTTTTGCATTTATCGAAAATGCTTTGTAACCTATGCTACAATTGCCTTCGACATTTACTAAAAATGCTTATGGTCCTAAGACAATTGCATTAGGCAATTACTAATGAAATGCTTACTAACATGTACTAAAGTTGCTTTCAATTTTTATCAAAATGCTTACCAGCCTGTACTAAAATTGCTTTCAACATTTATCAAAATGCTTATCAGCATGTACTAAAATTGCTTTCCACATTTACTAAAATGCTTATTAGCGTACACCAATTTACTTAGAAAAAAATTGCATGCGTGCAGAGATATTTACAGTTGGTCAGAACATAAACATACAAGAATTAGATAGCTCTGTACCTAAATCCCATCATTCATTAGTAACTAAAAGTTCAAACCAGAACCGATGTAACCAAAACAATATATGGCAACTATAAGTACATCATCAAACCACTACTAACATCATCAAACCAGTACTAACACAGTAACATTCAAAAAGACTGCATAATACCTGTCTTCTTGATGAGGAAGGTAAATCCGTGGGCTTATTCACCTTACCCATTATCCTGTAACAATATAAAATTGCATTAATGCATGTGTAAAATTACTATATACATCACACATAAATGCCTACAATAATGAATCTGAAATGCCTACAAATAATTTTCTCATGTTGAACACAGGGATTAAGTATGTGGAACAAAAATCAATATGAGACACTGGAACGAGTTATTTTCTCATTTGGAACATATGCACTATGTGAAACAAATCCATATGTCTTATAATTTTCTCATGTGGAACAAATAAGGCTTCAGAGTTAAATTGTGTGAAACCAATGTATGTTTCATTCACTAAAAAAATAAGAAAAGAAAAAGAAAATGAGCCAGTGAAGATATTTGTTTATAAGCAGCTACATAAGTTGCTAAAATAAAAATTCAATGTACGCTGGTTAACATCTAAACTGAATGTTCATATCAATGTACGCTGGTTAGCACAAAAAGTTCTACACAGGAGGCTTCAATTGTAGCACAAAAGACATGTTTCTGAAGCACATAGAAAGCAGGGATTAGTTGTGTTAGTTGCGTCTAAAATAACAGCATAATTGAAGCAAGGATTCACATGTGATGCGACATCCTGATTGGAAATCACTGCTCGTGAATTCACTGCTCGTTTTTTTCATGAATTGAAACAAACGAATCTGAGTCCTAAAATTCACTGCTCGTATTTTGCACAGAATTGGAATGTTCACACACGAGTGTTTGCACAGATCCAGCACCCTACTCACCACCAAATGCTACACCAATAAATCCTCAAAAAACACCACACAATTCACTGGCAATCATCAACGTACGATAGATAGGGAGAGAGGTGCGTGTACTGACCTTGGCAGTAAGTGGCGGCTAGGTGGGCACCTCTGACGCGCAGGCCTCTCCGAAGGTGATGGTGTGGGTGTCGAGAGCTGCGGTTGGGGGTCGAGGCGACCGAGGCTGGGGACGCCGCCGTTGAGTTCGAGGGAAACGACGACCGGCTCCCTCACAGGCGACCAGACTCTAGAAAATCAGAGGAAGAATCCAGAAATCTCAGCCCAAATCGAAGGGGATTTGGAAGTAAATGCAAGCTAGAGCAGAGGAATCCATACGGGAACCGTGGGGAAAGCCTTGATGCAGCCTCTACAGCCGCGACTCCCTCGTCGGCGAATCGCTCACCGGCGACCAAACCCTAGAGAGCAGATGAAAATCCAAAAAACTCAGCCAAAACGACGGGGAATTGAAAGGAACCGGAAGCTAGAGCAGAGGAACACATAGGGGACGAACGCGCGGGCCCACCTGTAGCTTCGCCGGCGGCGACTCCCTCGCCG
Source organism: Eragrostis curvula (assembly GCA_007726485.1). Taxonomy (NCBI): domain Eukaryota; kingdom Viridiplantae; phylum Streptophyta; class Magnoliopsida; order Poales; family Poaceae; genus Eragrostis; species Eragrostis curvula. The sequence continues at coordinate 52,426,668 of CM017440.1, read as the reverse complement.
CGGCGGAAGCTTTCACGAGCACGAGGAGCGAGAGACGGAGAGAGGCAGAGAGCGAAATGAAAAGGCAGCCCGACAAGTGGGCCCCACAGGGTGGACTTCGACCGCGTGTCGGAAACGACCGCGGACGCCCGTCTCATCTGTTGGCCGCCGGATCTCCATCGGACGACTCGCGTGGCTGCCGTTCCGCACGGTTAACGCGCGCACGCGCAGAATACATCATTTCCCTTCTTATAAAGATTCACTACTAGTAATTGAGAAACCAGTTCGCTCGCAGCTCGCTGTGTGTATAAAAGCTTCCAGGAATTGTGCATCCATAAAATACAATCACTGCATTCTAGCAAAACCATCCGATCCCCACACTCTCCAACACCAATTCAAACACATCTTCTTTGCGAGCTGTGACATCCTCTGCTTCCTCGCATCTCTCCATGGCCGATGAGGGGCGTCGCCATTTCTTGATCGTGATGTACGGCATCCAAAGCCACATCAACCCAGCGCGCGTCCTCGCTCATCGCCTCACGCGGCTCGGCGTCCATGGCTCCATCCGCGCCACGCTCTCCTTGCCAATCGCCACACACCGCCGCATGTTCTCCTCGTCAGACGACGTCGACGACGACAACGACGGCGCCATATCTTACGTCCCGTACTCCGACGGCCTCGACGACGGGTCCTTGCCCAAGGACGCCGACGAAAGGGCACGCAGTCGCCGCGCGGGCTTCGAGAGCCTCTCGGCCGTCATCGCCGGCCTCGCCGCGCGCGGGCACCCGCCGGTGACGTGCGTCATGTGCACGATGGTGTTGCCCTCCGTGCTCGACGCTGCCAAGGAGAACGGCATCCCTCTCGCCGTGTACTGGATCCAGCCGGCTCACGTTCTCGCTGCCTACTACCACTACTTCCACGGCTACGGTGAGCTCATCACTTCCCATGCCACTGACCTGGACTACAAGGTCAGCCTGCCCGGGCTAAGCCGTCCTCTTCGGATACGCGACTTTCCGTACTTCCTCGTCGACACCACAGGCAGCGAGGTGACCAAGGCCATCAACGAGGCGATGCTGGAGCTGTTCGAGTACATGGATCAACGGCGCCCCAAGGTTCTTATGAATCGCGGAGATGAAGACGCACATGGACGTGTTCGCTGTTGGGCCGATGGTTGGGTCCTTGACGGAAGCACGGCTCCATTTGTTCAAGCACGACGACGCCGACAGAAAGAGGTACATGGATTGGCTTGTAACTCAGCCGGAGAAGTCAGTGGTGTACGTGTCATTTGGAAGCGTGTCGAAGTATAAACGGCAGCAGATGGAGGAGATTGTTCAAGGATTGAAGCAGTGCGGGCGGCCATACTTACTGGTCGTGCGCAAGGATGGGCTGGAGGAGGAGGATATGATGAGCTACATCTCAGACTCGGAGACCGTTCAAAGGCAGGGGATAGTGGTGGAATGGTGCGACCAATTGGAGGTCCTATCGCACACTGCAGTAGGGTGCTTCGTCACGCACTGTGGGTGGAACTCAACATTAGAGGCTGTGGTCTCGGGTGTGCCGGTAGTCGCCGTACCGAACATGTTTGACCAGCCGACGAACGCATATCTGATGGAGGAGGAGTGGCTAATTGGCGTAAAAGTAGATCGTAACAATGAGGGGATTTTAACCGGGACGGAGTTGGCAAGGTGCATACAGTTGGTCATGGGTGAAGGAGAAAAAGCAAGTGTCGTTAGGGAAAGAGCAAAGGCTCTGAAAGGGATAGCACAAGAGGTGGCGGATGCAGGCGGCCATTCAGAGATAAATCTTCTTGATTTTGTCAAAACGGTTCAAGCTCAAGATACAGTTTGTGTGAAGGATGCGAATCAGCACGTCCAATCAGCAAAATCGGAGTAGAAAACTGAGCCACTTCTTCTACTCACGGAGTCAATTTCTTGCGGTGCTTCATTCACGGCAAGATGATGTGATGTTGCTCCGAGACTGAGAAATTGTTCATGTCATTAATAAAGCTTTTATAGAAGTTTATTTTCCTTGTTGAGGACCAGACAAATCCAAGACCAAGCTGGGTGCACCTACCCCTCCAATAATTTCACTCAATGCTCATTTATTGGTGAACACCCCTATCTCTCTAGTCAAAAGCACCTGTCATTTTAGAGTGCATGCAACAAACAATTTCAGCTTTGACAAGCACAATATCCTTATGAATATTTTGAATGATTGTATGGTGCCAAATTTATCTCATCTTTTTATTATATAATGGCCCCATCAGCGTCAGTATTATTTATTAGGTCAATCTTGTTATTATGTTTAGAAACAATCGTAAACGTGAAACAAACTTTGGATGAAAGAGCATATGTATGCAATCCTATGATCTTGCAAAATTTTCTTCTAAAAACTTGTTTGATCAAATTCTCTTTTTCCTATTACATACTTGCAGGGCACACAAACAACCACAAATAAAACACACTCACACAACTTTTGAGGGCATTTATCCATATGCATGTAGTACATAGAAAGATATGATCCTGGTGGACAAATTTGTACATGGTCGGGATGTTGATACATTACAACAGTAAATACAAATGTTCTTCAAAATAGAAGAAGAAGAAGAAGAAGAAGAAGAATGCAAATGATGCATTGTGATTTTTCTACTGGCCGTACGTACAGGCCGGGGCCACCATGGTCGCCCTGGCTCAACCACGAGCGGAGGAGAAGGAAGCGCTCCTCCGAACCGCGCGACGAACAAGTTGGCATCTTGGCAGCAAGCCCCGGCAGAGGTGACAACACATCGTCGTCGGTCGGCACCGTGGACATTAACAGAGAACGCAAAGCACCCACGCTCTGCACGTACCGGAGATCCGTCAGCGCCCAGCGAAGCGGAGCCGCGTTATCTGGCCTAGCTAGAACCCTCTACCATTGGCGAGCGGCCGACGCAGGCGATGGCAGTGGCATTGCGCGCTCCGGCGTGGCGAGCGCGCGCTGGCCGGGCACCGAAGCCGATAGCGTTTGCAGATGCGCCGGTGCATGCAGTGCAGTGTGCAGAGCGTCGACGAGAGGCTGGAGGAACATGGACCGTACTACAATACGTCCGCACGGCGAAGTAACTGCGTTTTTCTCACCCCGACAACTCTCAGCTGCCGGCGACGGCGGCGCGCCCATGGCGAGGGGTCACGAGCGACGTGGGATACGAAACGAACGGCTGTATTAAACGACAAAGACGGCGAGCGGGCGCGTTGTGTGGGCCAAGATGCGGCCCAAATAGCACGTCCCGTTCGCAAAATCGCGCCCATAACTTCTCCCCGGCTTACTGGACCAAGCCTGCCAGACTAGCGAAGCTAAGGTCGGCCTACTTGATCAGGCCGTGGGCTTTCATAGGGAAACAGGGATCCAGTCGACCGTGACGAGTCGCAAGATGCTCCATTCCCTTCCGACGACGACGCTGCCGCGCCTCCCGGCCGCTCCCTCTGCCACGCTGCCGCGCCTCCCGTCCGCCGCTCCTCCTCGACGGCACATGGAAGCAGGCCAAGGAGATGCACGCCGCCAGCCTCCCGTTCCTGTTGCCATTCGCGCCCCCCGTCTCCTTGCCAGTTGACTGCGGAGTGGACGGGGACAGCATACATGTTCCAGTCGGAGCTCGTGGTGAAGAAGGACTGAAGGACAGAAGGAGCCGCACAAGGGGTGCCACCAGAAGCTCGCACAAAAAGCCATATCTTGGTAAGAAGTCAACAATCAAGTTATCTGCGTTGGTTGTTTGTTAGCAGCTCTACCTACGTGCTGCTACTGGTACTGAATTAATCAGATTGTAAAATAGAGGTCAGTGCTAACGTCATAGCTAGGTAGTGGCTCTCTACAAGAAATTCAGCCACATTTACCAAAAATTCTAAAACATTCACTATAGCCTGAAAACCCATAGAGATAATTTCTGTGAACTTTTCATATTTTTTGGAGCACGTTTGAATAGGTAGGAAAATCATTGTTTACCCCGGCCAGTATAAAAATTTGGAAAGTTAATCCTACGCTGCATTTTTTTTTTTTTTTTTGAGAAACAATCCTACGCTACATGGGCTCGGCCTGTCTGAAAATTCGGGAAAATAGAAAAGGAAAGAAACTTAATGTTCCGGCCCGTGCAGCCCGCCTCGGCTCATCCGGCCCGCTTACCTTTCCCCTTCCTCTGTTCACGCGCGCCGCCGCCGACGACAAGCGCCACGTTCCGCCGCCCTCATGGCCCTATCCTCGCCCTTCCTCGAAGAACACGTGCGCCCAAACCATCTCCTGCCTTCGCGCTGACCCCGGGCTCCGAGCTGCTTCCGGGCCGCCTGCGCGCGCCTCGTCCGCCACCGCCGCGTCGCCGCTCTATTCCGCCCTGTGCTGCCGCTGTAGCGAGGCTGCAGCTGCTTCCGGCTCCCTCCTCTCTCTCTTACTATCTTGCGCGCCACTGACAGCCGGGACGCGCTGGGGAGGCCGCAGCTGCTTCCTGCGCGAGGGATTCGGGTTGGAAAAGAAGCAATATGAGTTTTCCACAATTCTGGCCGCCGTCGCCATTGCAGGAACTGAAGCTCTCTCGGTGAGCTTCGTGTCACTTCTTCGTTCTTCTAGCATCTCTGTGACTTACTGACCCTTTCCCCTTTTGTTTTCCCCCATGATTTTGGATGAAGAAGCCCGTCGCAGAGCATCTCCCCGCCGGCTACTTCCCGTTCTCCTGGAATGCATTTTCAGATGATTAGATGCATGCTGGTAATTTTAAGCTAAGGTTGCCGGTACCAAGTAAATCATCAAGTTCCAAGAGGTAGTTAGCAAGAAAGCAAAACTCACAGTTTGTCAATCAATCCTCCATCAAACGCCAGACATCAGATATGTTAAATACTCGTCCCCTGAAAAGTATTTAGAAATCTGGAGCAGAGTGTAAACAAGGGCACTCTATAATGTCACAGTTCAGTTGCCATCTATAGAAGTTAGCACTGCACAATCTTTAATGCTCAACTTTGTCAATGCCTTGCATGAAATTAGATTCAGTGATGTTAACATTGAACATTTAAGTATTTTGAGTTGAGTAAGGGGAAAATCACCCACATCTGACATATCATTGCCAAAAGTGAAAGGTGTGAAAATATGTGTTTTCGAGAAGCCTAGCGTGACCTTCAGCCTCCCTGGCAGTCTTCAGTTAAATAATCATTACTCCTTAATGCGAAGTCAAAATGAACATTTGTTGGAAGTGAAAGTAGACTTGATTATCATTTTGTCCATGTATGCATGGGGAATCTTGACCAGTTGTGCGCATGGCTCTTGGAACATGGCTCTAATGTGAGCAGGCAGTGTGATGGTTCAGCTTCCGTGTAACTTATCTCGTCCTTGGTGAACTCATCTTCTTTGGTCGAGTGACAGCTCCCATATCCGTGTAACTCACCTCCTTAGCAATACATGTGTAGAACATTTAGGTACTATATAGTTCCCGTTTGTAATTGAATCAAATTATAAAGACCGAGTTCACCAAGCTGAACCTTTGCTTGAACTGGTGTTTACATGGTTACTTTCACAATTTACATTTGTTGCTTCTTGGCCAAGCTCATGTTTTACACAACTTGAGTCACGGTTTACTTGCTTGGCTGCGATGCCCTCATAAAAAATCCACACTGGTTTTCTAATATTTGTACTTTTTATGCATGGAAATTAAACTTTGTTGTGCTACAATTATTCTAGCATTGATTCCAGAACAAATCCATAGAATTTTCCATGGAATTGAAGTGTATGGTGCATTTGTACTAACTGATACTTACGTTTGCTTTCAGATGTTACCTTGAATCATATCATATCAATATGGTATGGGGACCTGAAATCATAAGGATGGAGTACTGATGAAAAGAAGCACGGTTTTCTTCTTGGTTGAAAGTGCAGGAGGCACAAATAGGTGTGGTAAGAGGGCTCGGCTCAGTACATTGAAGAAAATAAATCTGGACTACTAGTTTTAGAACCAAATTAAGACCCCCCCATATCCCAACTCTAACGAGGAGCAATCCTGCATGCAAATCATCGATTATCTGCAGCCTTCCCCAATAGCTCGGCCTGGTTCTCTCTCTGGATTCTAGTTCTCTCTCTGGATTCTAGTTCTGACAGCCTACTTTGTCTGCAGGTTGTCATCGATTATCTGCTAAACTTAAAAGCCCCCAACTCAGTTTTCTTAACCTTCTCATGCTCTTTTTCCCGGAACCTTACCAAAGAGTAACCATTCTTTTGTGCTAAAATCTGCCATGCCAGAGAGAAACCATTCTATCCAATTTCTTCTAAATCATCTACCCACCCCCCTGTTTTTCTGTACCTTAGCGTTCCTTCACATTAGGAACCAAATGTTTCATTTCCCTTTATCCTAATACATGACCTTAGTTTCCTTCTCCTATATTGTTTCTTTTATTTGACTCTACTATGTGGTGCAGGTCGCAAGCTACATGTAAAGGATGGCTACCATAGTCGATAACCGTGCCAAAAATGGTATACAGCAATCCAATGGATAATGGAGTATCAGACTGAGCATATGGGAAGGCCCTTTTTTTCTTTGAAAACAGAACAAAGGTGATTTTCCACCGTGATATGTTCATCAGATTGAATCTGTCATGTATGATGGTATGAGCAGCTATCTATCTTCTCCCACAACCTTCACAATATATTTTCTTCTCATTGATGCCTCCTGACTAAAGCAAGTCATGATACAAATACTTCTCATTCTTCTGACTATTGTAGCACAGGAGGCTGCATTATTTCTCAATATTGATTACTATTCCTGAATATGCAAACAGTGGAAAAGTAATTCATGCTTTCTATACTTTTTTCCTACAATTGTCGATTTCTTTTCTTGCACTACATTGTTATGGTTTGATTGAGGGCATCCTTTCAATACTTCCTTTCCTTTTCAAAATTAAATGATTAACATTTTATAGTTTCCCTTTTAAGTTTGTATCATGTCAACTTTCTAAAGGCATGTGTGAGCTTAAATAGTTGTCAACCATTAGGTCAAAGCTCTATATTCAACCCATGAAGCTCTGTAGTTTAAGTATTTTCATCTTAACAACTATCAGAAGCCAGATTAGTGGTCTCCTACCAAACAAAGCCTATCAGAGGTCAGACTATAAGCTTTTGGCCAAATTTGCTATGGGACAATTGTCTTTGGGTGTAGCACACTCGTTCCACTGATATTGGCTGTAGCACATTGCAAATTCTTGAATCTTGTTGTGCACACTATAGCATAGAAAAATGATATTTGAAAAAAAAAAAAAAAAAAAAAAAAAACTCATTGCACAAAATACATTACAACTTGAAACATTGCATACAGATACATTATTGCATTTTATATCCATGTGTTTTTTGGTAGACTTTTTAACCATTAAAGTAAATTTTCATTGAGAAAATATTTGTTTTATAAACCAAACCTTGTTAATGATTGAAAAATATATAAAAAACACATTAATAGAGAATGTAACAATGTGTCTGACAGTGTCTTTGTGCAAAGTTTGAAGTTGTAATATATTTCATGTAAAAAAAAGATCAAGAGTTTGCCATGTGCTAAAAAAACATTAATAGATAAAAATGTTGAAAATATCACATTTTCTTTGCTTTAGTGTGCTATGTACAAGATTCAAGAGTTTGCAGTGTGCTAGAACTAATATCGTCGGAACGAATGTGCTGTAGCCGAAGCCAATATTTTGGTTTCCTACAACAACTTTTGCCTAATCTCTTGGTACATTGCACAAACATAGATAAGTTGTGTATTCCATAAGCCATATTTAGAAAAATATCAAAGCTCATTATATTGTTATACAGTCTGGTATTTGCTTGCCATCATCTACTTAAGCCAAACTTAGATATATATATCATCGACATTATATATATTAGCTTTTCAAACATGCCGCAATAACGTGTATGGGGGTACCAACTAGTGAGCATAATTTCAATGCACATCAAATAAGGGAGGAGCTTTCCTTTATTTCCTTTTATATACCGACTATCTATGACAGTTGCACACACAAATCACACATAATTAACCATCATCAATTATTCATTTATAAGGTCATAAAAAGATGATTAACAATAACAGTGATGAAATCCACAAGCAGAATTACAACAATCAATCCACATACACGCACTCAGACAAATCACCCACCACAGCTCGTGTGCACCATAGCTCACGGCAGAGTGAGAGCAGAGCAATTAGCAGCACCTAGCATGGCATGAGCTCGCTCAAACTATAGCTGCCGCGGCGGCATAAACTGAAGGAAATTCAGCTGCCGAACGCACTTGCTATGCTCATTATTTCTCAAACTCTCACGCATAGAAAAATACTAGCTCTGTATCGTGGACTGGTTGACGAGTCGACTCGACCAATCCGAAGTGGCAGAGCAGGGCAAAACAGGATGGACTCGTAGCTGATGCCACCATCGGCACGGTGACCGTGACACAAACCAAGCAAGCAGAAGCGAAAACAGGAACAGATGCAGCACCTCAAGAAAGAGGCATCAAGGATTAGCTTCACCTACAAGAGGGGACAGGACAACACAGAATTAGTTAGAATACAATTTAGAATTAGTTAACCGAACAAACCCACTACATGCAGCCATGTTTCTGTACCCAAGACTCTATTCTATGTAGGTGTATATTATATATGAGAATGAAGCTGGAGTGAATGAATGGACTAGCAAATGAAGAATGTCTCTGTACTGTACAATTAGTTAACTCTAGATGCTCCAGATCAAATCGATACATATAAAGGTGTGGCAGCGTTTGCAAGCAAGAAGATCACCTGAGGACGGAGCCCCTGAGCATGGTCTTCTTGTAATACCGGGGATGGATTGGCTTGTAGTGGCTGGCATGCTCCTTTGATTCCTACTTAAGACTGTCCCACCATTTCTTCTCACAATCGCACTCCACCGTATTCGTGCTTTCAACAGTCGGCAGTATCGTTTCCCACCATGGATCACCTGTTCTTACAACTGGCAGTGTCCTGAGGCTCCAGCAGCCCCTTATCTTGATGGTCTCTAGCTTAGGTGTCATGATCCTCAAGCCAAAGTTGCAGATTTTCTGAAGCTTGGGAAGCTCGTGTAGGCGTATATGCTTTAGCTTGGGGAACTGCCATGCTGATGATGTTGCAGATCCCCCCCAGGTTATCGTAATCATGAAAGGCCACACTAACATTGCTGCACCACGTGATTTCCAGAGTCTCCAATCTATCGAAGGCATGATTGCCTAAAGGAAAATGGATAACTTGTAGAATCCCTGGGCAATAGCTGAGGTGCAATAATATCAAGTCTTCAAATGTTCCACCATTGTACCAGGCCGTTGATGATGATGAGTCAGTCCAGTTCCAAACGTAGCATGCTTTTGGAAGATGTGATACCCATGTTGTCTTAACCTTCTTAAACATCTCAGTGTGATTGCTGCTTCCTTCTGGTCCACCTAACAGAGGACTGAAGACACACCCTAGCTTAGGACACCTCTCCACACGGCACCACTCCAGTTTATTCCATGCCGCTGATGAAGCTGTCGGAGCTGTAAGGATATCAGTGATGTGCAAGCTATCGTGCACATGCAGTATCTTAGCACCATCACATATGAAATCCGGTAGAGTAATACTTGCAATAGCTTGTGATTTGGTCCTGCTGCTGATAGGGTCTTCTATGTGTATGTGGCAGCCTTGGAATGGCACGTCTGGGGGACGAGTCTGCATGATCCCACTATTGCCGCCTTCTTCATTAATAGCCTCCTCCTTCTACCGCGTGCTAGTAGTGTCCCTCAAGGTGACAGCGACATCTGCGTACGCTGCTGTATCCTTAGCCTGTTTCAGTTTCACTTGCACATGCTGCCCGCTGCTGCTCCTCATTCTGGCATCTTTGGTAGCAGCATCATCATCAGCACAGGGGTGAGCAGGGGCTGAACTCGTTGAAACCTCCACATGTGCATCGTGGGAACTGAAATAATCTTTGACCGGTTCAAGCGACCGAAGAATCCTTTCATCCCTTACTGAAATGTGCCAATCAAAATTTATTTTTTGGAAAATCTTACTCCAATAATCATCATCAGTGTCATCAGGTGGTCTACTTGTAAGTGCAGCAGTGCCCTCCTTTTGCTTCGTGTCGATGTTTAGGCTCCTCAAGTATTTTTTACCATTGTATTCAGCTGACGATGGCCATAGGATTGCACAAAGCTTCCCACAGTCATGTAGCCTGACCGCATCGAGTATTGGGGTTGTCACTGCACTGAGATCTAGTCTTTTGACCACTGCACCAGCGATGTGTATGACCTCGAGGTATGGGAATGACCCGCTCAAAAACAGATCCTTCAATTTAGCACACCCTGTCAATCGGATATATTCTAAATTAGCAGGGCCGCTAATAATGACAGTCTCAAGGCTGCTGCAACTGCTTTCCACCAAAAATTCGCCTACGGATGTACTTCCTGAGAATTCAAGGAGCTCCAACTTGTCCATATCTTTGACTTTTGTCCACCAATGTGATGACTCTATTACTCGGAGCTTGCGAATGTTGTTCAGTCGTCCCGGCAACATGTTCATGACCAACACGTCTTCTCCCATCATAATTAATTCCCTAACTTGAGTCATGAAACTCGTCATCTGATCGGACAAAAATGCATTGTTTGAGTAGCGCACGTCCATCACCCAAAGCCTTTGAAAGAACCTGCCAGTGACCTCCTCATCCACTGCTTCAGTTTTGTTACTTCCATCTCGGCAGTGGTCAATCCAAAGAAATCTTACGTTGTGGCAGCAGAGGAATGGAGGTGATGTGAAGCTGAACCTGCACGCTGATAGCTTGAGCACACGAAGTTTGTCAAATGGTTGAAACATGCCTTCAGGAATCTGTCCGTGCAAATCTGAGGGTATCAGCGTGAACACGTAGGTTGGTGAAGTCCAATATGCCACGTGCTTAAGCAAGCGCCTTTTGACCGGAGATGGAAAACATGTATTTTCGTAGCCGCCCAGATCCAATGTTATCTCACGGTGCAGAGCATAAGAAGATAGCCAGAGTCTATCAACTTCATCATCATGATCATCATCAGTAGTGCCCACATCTCCCTGTTGTAGGTCATGAATCATGATGCCACCATCTGTTATTAAGGAGGGATGGAATGTTATGGGCAGCCGGCTGGGCCTTATGGGCCGGCAGAGCCCGCTAGGGTTAGGGTCCTAGGTCCTTATATAAAGGGTACAAGGGTAGAGTAGAAGGTAGGCAAGGAAGAAGAAGACTAGAGTCTCTCTCTTCTTGTGCCCGTGGGTTGAGGCCCCGGCGCCGCCAATCCATAACAATTTGGTATCAAAGACATCTCGGCGCATCGCCCTCCATGGCCGGCGCCGGCATTGCGACCCCCCTCACGTTCTCTGCCAAACTCGACCTCGCCCTTGCACTGATGGAGGGCATGTTTCAGCGTCTGGATGACCAGGAGGCACGAATCGCCGCGGTGGAGGCAAAGTGGTCTCCACCTCAGCTTCCACCGACGACGACACAGCCGGCCCTACCATCTGCGGTTGAAGTCGAGGCGCCTGCACCACAGCCACAAGCAGAGATCGCCATGGCTAAGTTTTCCCCTTAGCAGCCATCATCCGTGGTGGCGCAGCTGTCTTTCGGCGCCATGGCGGTCCCGACGCCCAAACCGGTCAGCACTGTCGATTTCGTCTCCGTGAAGGGCGGCGCCGGCGACCTCCCCATGGATCCGATTTATCTGCTCAAGCCGCCATCCAATCAGATGCTGCAACTTCCTCCACATTTTGCTCCTCCTGCAAAACAGCCATCACCGCCATCTGCTCTGTTGGTTTCTCCACCCGCACAACTGCCAGTATCTCCTGATTGGTCCCCATATTCACCCCCGCAGACACCGCCTCCTATCCACCTCTCGGCAAATCGATCCCGATTTCCCAATCAGCAACCATCGCCTCCATCTCCAGTTCTTAATTCCCAGACACCATGGCCGCGATTTGCCATCACAGCTTTCAGAATGCTGCTGCAAAGGCACCGCGGTGAAGGTCGGATTGGTCGCCATCGACGGTGGAACCCCGGTGACAGCCACGACCACAAGCTGCAACGCGCTAACACGACACGCCGCCACGCTGACAGGGTTGCGGCCGCCGGAGCAATGCGCGAGGAGGTGTCGCGGTTCGGTCATCAGGTTGTGCGGCCTCATCGCGGTCCACTCCAGCCCCTCAGTCATCGATCCGGCACTCCACCAGCACCTTCGCGGCGATGCGCGCGACGACCAGACGACGGCTTCATGGCAAGCATCAGCATCGGCCTACACATGAAGCTGGGCGAGGGCGGCCTTCTGCCCGCGGCAGAGAGGAGTAGCTGCATCTTCTTCGTGGAGCGAGGAGGCTTGCTTAAACGAGACCCGCGTCCGCTCTCCTCTGCTGCATTGGTGTTCTGGTTACTACAGCGCCTCAGCTCCAATTATTTTATTGCAACTGGAGGCTTGCAAATGTGTGGAGTTTTTGTCTGCAACGTGCACTCCAAGCCATGTGTGTTTCAGCCATTGCATGGTGGTCATGTGCAGTTCTTCAGGCTTGCTCTCCAGGCCATGCATGCTCAACCATTGCGTGGACAATCCAGGCTGATGAGGGCTTCATCACCACGGCTTCGTCTTCAGCAGTCTTTAGTCACTGCGTCTTTAGCAGTAGTTCGTCAGGAATAAGTTCTTAAGCTGAGATGTAAAAGGCTTAATGTTGAGTCCGTGTTGTTTTTGTAGAGTCAAATCATCGTCGTCGTTTAGGTAGTTTGATTGCAGCTCGTGGGCGAGCTGCTCTTAAGGAGGGATGGAATGTTATGGGCAGCCGGCTGGGCCTTATGGGCCGGCAGAGCCTGCTAGGGTTAGGGTCCTAGGTCCTTATATAAAGGGTACAAGGGTAGAGTAGAAGGTAGGCAAGGAAGAAGAAGACTAGAGTCTCTCTCTTCTTGTGCCCGTGGGTTGAGGCCCCGGCGCCGCCAATCCATAACACCATCACATCTCCAGTAGTTGCAGACATGGATTGACATGTCATAGGCATGGATGTGATTACCCATGCTGCGAAGCTTCATTGTGTACAAGAAATAACTTTCTGCTGCTGCAGGCCAGTCGATGCCTCTAGTGTTGATCTTCATCTCATGTGCAACTTCTTGACCCTCAAGGCGCAAAATATCTAACATTAGCTCGTCCTCTTCAGAATCCTTGGAGACTACCGCCGAGAGAGAAATAGTTGTCGTCCTTGAGTTCTTTAGGGCCCCTTCGACCTTCATCCTAGGGAAGACCCGGAATCTCCCTTGGAATGACCACAGCACCTTGCTCCTCATGATCGACCACAGGGGGAAACCGAGGCTCTCGAGATCGATCTCCTCACTGCTCCCGTTGTGGTAGATCAGCAAGAACCGGTTCAGCTTCTGTATGTGATGATTTATTGCCTGGGCCACCTGAGGCAACCATGAGCGGGAGTCCTTGGCCACACCATTGTAGTCGTCCTCCTCATCTTGTGCGTCGAACATCTCCATCACAGAAGCAGGCAGCTCCATCTGTTCCGCAACCATCCTCTGCATCACTCTCATGCTCTCCCATTTGGAGCAGTCGATGTGGAAGATGTGCGAGAACTCCAGACCGGCATCTGCACTGACTTTGCTTCCCGGTACTGGGGTTAGGCGTTGACTAACGGCTCGCAGGACGGCAGACGCACCCAGCCCGTCCCAACCGTCAAAGTAGATGACATTGTGCTTGCCTCTGCTGCTTGCAGTGCCACCAGCGTCTTCTTCCAATTCATCGAGAATCTTTTCAACTGCTTCATCAATGGTGGCCACCTTAATAATAACCTGCGTACACAAGCATGCATGCGTCAGATCGGTGAAGGATGGATTTTTGCTCTAAGACTTTTGGTTTTGAGTAAAGTGCACCACAGTTCCTTAAACTATTTCGGGATTCTCATCTGGGTCCATAAAGTCTCAAAATGAAGATCTAGGTCCTTAAACTATTCTAGGGTTCTCATCTGGGTCTATAAACTTTTAAAACAAAGATTAAGATCCCTAAACTATTTTGAGGTTCTTATCTAAGTTTATCAACTCTCAAAACGAAGATTTTAGGCTGGTGCTCGATAGTCTCGTTATCGCCGCCGCCCCGATCACTACCCACCATCGTGGATTCGTCGGTGGTTCATTCATCGAGCTTTGCATCTCCGAATAATCCCAACACCGAAACCATCAAAAATACTGAAACAAACGATATCACTCTTTTTTGTATCGCTCATGCTACCAAATCTTGTTTTGAGAGTTTATGGACTCAGATGAAAACCTTGAAATAGTTTAGAGACCTAAACTATCATTTTAAGAGTTGATAGACCTAGATGAGAACCTTGAAAAAGTTTAGGGACCCAAACCTTTATTTTAAGAGTTCATGGACCTAGATGAGAATCCTGAAATAGTTTAAGGACCTGAGATGCACTTTACTTTTTGGTTTATTTACAACAACTAGTACCAATGCACGTGTCGACATGCACGTGCTTGAAAAATTGCATCACTTGATGATCATGAGCATTATAGGACACTTGACTACATGTTCTTTTTCGCATAGATTTAAAATCATATCTAAGTTTCAATATATTATCATACAGGTCAAAACGCATTTGTGCCGTTGATCACCTTGCAATTCGTTACTTCCTATTTTCATTGGACAAAATATACTGCATGGTCGTGTCTATCTTCCATATCCATTGATATTTTTTTTCATGTTTCCTTAATAAACGTACAAAAGTGGCTATAGAGCAATTTATTCTAGGAAGAAGTTTATTTTACTACCCTCAAGTATCCATGTAGTTCACATAACCCTCTAAACTAATTTTTGGTCCATTTTACTCCCTCTAACTATTTAGATTGGTTCAATTTACTCCCTCATGAAAATTTTCTTTTTTGTATCTTTAGGTACACATCATGTTTGAGTGTGAAATTTTGTGAGATTATAGTTTAAAACATACATTGTTTTATAAAAATGTTTAAATAATTCTTTTTAAAAAAATTGTATGTGGAAAGTGTGCAATACAAATTCGACATATAAGATAGAATAATGCAAGAACATATTTCTAAAAAACTCTGGAACAATTTTTCTAGCATAGAGGATGATGTCATCTACCATCCTACAAAATTTGAGCTTCAAATATAACTTGTACAAAGAAAAGCAAAAAGTAAAATTTCACGAGGGGGTGAATTGAACCAATCTAGATAGTTTGGGGTAGTAAATTGGACTAAAACTTAGTTTAGGGAGTTAACTGAACAACATGGATACTTGAGGGTAGTAAAATGAACTTCTTCCTTTATTCTATAGCCACTTTTGTTTGATGCTAAATTTTTATAAATTTACAATTTTTTTAATGAAATTTACAACATCAAGTTCTAGGACACGTGTCGCATGCAAAATTACGATAAAAGTATAGTAAAAAACATCACAAAATTATCATATATCACTATAGTCAAATGTCATAAATTATGATAACACATTTTACGATAATTTTATCACGGATTTATAATTAATTTAAACAAATTTGTGACATTAGTCTTCACACGCGTTTGAAAGAAGAACCATGGTAAATCACGTAACAAAATATCATAAATCACAGTACACTAATGTCGTAAATTATGATACAAAAGTGGCCACAGAATAAGTTATTCTATAGCCAGCTATAAAATAAGAGATATAAGTTTCTATATTGCAAACGACGACTCCTTGTGTTTCGACTCAAATATACTGCCCATAATATAACTAAATCTGTCTATGCTGACATTCAGTTTTACATTCTCAAAACTATGGTTATATAATAGAGAAAACGATGAACATTAACAGAGCATTATCTATAACTTTGGTATTCAACTTGAAATTATTCGAACTATAACTCATGTTAACCTGAGTCACAAAACAGACATTCTGCCAACAGTCAATCTTGAAAAAATTATATCTAGTTATACTCGACATAAATAGGCATTCAAGTACTCCCTGAAACGGTATTAATACCCTCTGTAAGAACATTCTTCGAACATATAAGAACCCTAATCGAGGGCCTTAGGGTGAAATAATCTGCAACCTGATCCTGACGGCAAATAGATCATCTCTCGAAAAAAAAAACTACTACAGCTAAGAATATGCAACCTGACCCTGACGGCAATAGATCATCTCTCATAAAAAAAATACTACAGATAATCGAACTTGTACCCAAAAATGAAAAATGGTGAGGACTGGTGTACGTACTACCGCTCTAAGACTTTTAGTTTGTTTACCACAAATGAGGGCAGTAGCTGGTTTAATTACCTCAGTAAGCATGATGGCGTCGCGTGCAACTACCAGATGTTGAGCAACTTCCATGCGTTCATGTGGAAAGGAAGGGCCTGGTTAGCTCCAGCCGATCCATGCATCCATTTCGAATCCGATCATGGATCTAACCCATCACTCCTTCCAACAAATTATTACCACGCATGGTTTGCGTTAATACAAATGGATTTGTACATATCTGCAATGGAATGGTCAGAGCAATTTCGTTGCATACCTGATCGAGTTAACTTGAATCGACACTAGTCAGAAATTCGACAAAATTAGCCAAATAGATGGAACCAATTCAATCGATGAATGTGAGTGTGTGTTTGCTTGAGAATGAAGGCGAGCATGCCGGAGGTACTGGCTCAGAGAGTATGCCGCTATGGCTAGATCAAAGCAAAGCGGCTGAAGGTGTGCTACCCAAAACCTTTTGCATTTCTTGGCAACTGTGTATATAATAACTAAAGATCGGTCTTTTGTCTTTGGTTTATTTTATTTAATTTGTGTCTGTCGGTCTTCGTGTGGTCCGCATATGGTTCGTTGCTTGTAGCTAGCTACCGGACGGCAGCAAGATTTTCTCAAAACAACAAATATTTAAGTAGTTTACCTAGAGGACCTTTATGCATAATAGCACCAGTAAATACTGGTCCTACTTCTAATCCAACGGTTCAGATTCGATTCCTCCCATCTTAAATATGACACATATTTTTAAGTAATATAAAAAACACTGGGGTGTTATGGGAAATAAATTAAATGACAGAGTCATATTTTTTAATTTAGGACATCATCATGCAATGAAACACAGTGATCTATGAGTTCGGTGTGAGTTTATTTGCGCAAACGGGCATGTACTTATAAGAGACTCAGTAGCACCTTAAGTCTTGGGTTCGACTCCCCGTGAGAGTGAATTTTCTAAAACTTAACGACGTTGTACTTTCAGTAGTAGACGACATAGATCGACAACAAGGCGCCAGTGGTGACGAGGATTTGCTGATTCAGTTTTCAAAGCTACTCATAGGAGTAGGGTTTGCGTATATGCATTCATAAAGGTGAGTTTGCGTGCGTTCTCAGTTGTACTATTTGCAAAAGAAAAAAGTGTGAGTTTATCTCTGATATTTGCTATCTCTTTTCTCTGGTTCCGTAGTAATTCGGCGGCTTGCGCAGAGCAGTAGGAGAGCCGTAGACTACAAAGTGTAACCTTCATAACCATTAAAGTTTGGAAACCCGAAGGTATGAATGTTTTGATTATTGGATGAGAACCATGCATGTGACTAACGTATACTTTGAGTATCTTATCTTTTAAGTCACATTGAAGGGAGTGTAACAACAACCAATCTAAAACCCAAAGTCAAGGATGAATAGCTGCCTCGCCAACTCATGGACGGACTTGAAGGAGTCGCGGTCGAGAAGATGAATCAAGGCTAAGGACATGCTAGATCCAAGCAAATGTTGACTTGGTTAGATGTTAAGCTTGAGTCTATAGGAAACACTGGACTATTAAGAGGGTTTGAGTTGATACTCTTCGGTAAACACTAGTGTAGAGATATTTAGATGCATGGTGTGTGTCTCAGGCGTTAGGGTTGCAGAGGAAGAGTGCAGAAACTAAGAAAGAAGAAGTTGGAAGCAAGGATCAATGGAGAAGATCAAGTTCCAGCGAAGTTGATGCCACCGTATGATACGGTGCCAGTCACCGTATGATACAATAACTGCAGGCAGAAAATCAAGAGAAAAGGAGAGTCTCTGGTAGAGTCACTGTATGATGACCACCGTATGATACGATGGGTCACCGTATGGCTTCCAGGAGAACTGCAAACTGGACATGTTCGAGGAGAAGAAGGAAAATGGTCACCGTATGATACGGTGATTAAGTAACAGGAAATCCAGTGAAAGGAGAGTCTCTGGTAGAGTCATGTATGAAGGGAACCGTATGATACGGTGATGCACCGTATGGTTTCCTGGGAGCTGGCAAAATGGAAGAGTTGCTGAAGCTGGAAAGATGTAGTCACCGTATGATACGGTGCTAGTCACTGTGTGATAAAGTGACTAAGAAGACAGTACCTCGCAACAGAAAAGGAAGTCCCAGCTGAAGAATGGATAGTCACCGTAAGATAGGGTGACTAGGGTCATCGTATCATACGGTGACCAGAGGAATCTGGGCAGAAAGTTGCAATGACTAGTTTTGTGGGTGGAGCCTATAAATAGCGGGTTGCTTGCCTCTTTGATGTGCTATTGAACAGTCCAAAGGTGAGGAGGTGCTGTCAAGAACCCAAGTGAAAGGAGAAGAAGCACTTTGAGAGATTTGAGTGATCCAAGTGTTTAAAAAGAGTGACACCATGTGCATCTTTGATCTCTAGGCTAGTGAGTGCTTTAGAGGATCAACTAGGGCTGTTACTCTTGGTATATGACAAGATCTAGACCGGTTAGGTGTCGATGGTGAGCTTGCCAAGGATCATGGAAGCCGCCTCAAGTTTGTACACGGTATTCGGGCTTCCCGTATGAAAGAAGCTACGTGAAGGGAGCGCCTTTTGGACCGCATCATGTGCGAATCCTTATCTTTGGAGAAGCATCCGGAGTTACCGGCGGGACATGCCCGTGTCTTCACTTGGAAGGTGAAGAATGCTCTAGAAAGAGTCACCATCGAGCGGAGGGACGGGCTCTAGACTCCGGCAGGAGTGACCCAACGTGGACTAGAGGGAGGCGCCATCATCCCGATACCATAGGAAACATCATGAGTCTTTCTATCCCTTGCTATTTACTACTTGCCTTACTTATTGTCTTTATCATGCTTACTAGTAGTACTTGAGTTTGCCTTGCTTACTTGTTGTTCTAGTTGTTTCCTTCGTATTTCCATATGCTCTCTAGTTGCTTCTATCATATACTTGCCAGTGTACCTTGTGTGTTGCTTTTGCTAGTTGATCTAAGGACTCTACTTAGTGTGCTTGACCTTTAGTAGATCATCTAGTACCTTGGCATTGTGTGTCTAGCTTGTAGTGTTCTTAGGATAGCTCTTGTCTAATGAACTAGTTTATGTCTCTATGTTCTTGTGCTTTAGTCTTACACTAGTTCACTAAAATAAGGACTCT
This sequence comes from Eragrostis curvula, assembly GCA_007726485.1. Classification (NCBI taxonomy): domain Eukaryota; kingdom Viridiplantae; phylum Streptophyta; class Magnoliopsida; order Poales; family Poaceae; genus Eragrostis; species Eragrostis curvula. Next base: position 52,407,307 of record CM017440.1, on the reverse strand, counting down.
CCTTAGTGTGTCTCATTTCATACACTAGAACTACTTGCTAGAAGTTGAGTGGGTGTTTATGCTAGAAGAAAAGTTTATAGTGTGCACCGATTCACCCCCCCCCCCCCTCCCCCCTCTCCCTCTCGGTCACACGGTTCTTTCATAAAGACCACGCCATGGGTCAGTCTAGCTGGGTGTACGTGCATCCCAGATCCAACCCAGCTAGATGTTTTAGCACACGTATTTTTCTTTTTCTTTTTTTGTTGCAGGTTTTTTTTCTTTCTCGGCCCACCCTTGTGCGCCAAATTAGGTATTGGCCCACTCTACAGTCCAATCTTAGACTCGCCACTGGCACGCTCCCACCAGCGGTCAAGCCCAACAAGATCCAAGTTCCTGCTGAAACACTTGCACCTCGTGCAGAGCAGTAGCAGCGGTAGTGGACAGAGGTGCTTAGCAACACGTCCAGGGGAAGGAAGACGACGGCGACGACTCGATGGCGCAAGGGTGGTAGGTGCACGATTCGATAGGGGAGGGAGGCTGCGGCGCTTGATCGACCGGGAACGATGACAACTAGAAGGCTTTGCAATGAGGGCGGTGCTGATCTGGTATGGGATGGCGGTGGCAGACCAAGGGCAGCACGAGCACGATCAATGCTTGTGGGAGGGCAGCGCCAATGCTGGCACGACCAATGTGGGAGGGGGGCGACGGCGCGATCCGGTGCCTGCGTGCGTGCGAACGATTCCGGTGGGTGCCTACGTGCGAACTAAATTACCGTTCTACCCTTTGTATCATTGCAATGCGACCAGAAGTAGTATTATGGACTGTAAAACTGTTATTTATCTAAAGCCCAAATATTGTTGTCTGCTGCCGGATCAATTCTCAAGCAGTGGCTTATAGGGATCCTTCAATGTCCATTGGATCCGTCTCCGTGATATCATCAATGGGATTTTTGCTTGTGCTCTAAAACTTGTGGAACTGCCTTTTGTACAGGTAAATACAGTTAGAATAGTCAATAATATATATGTGTGTATCATTGATCTTACCTGATTTGTAATGTTTTTAGGCTGAACTGGAATGAGTAGTGTTCTCTTTTTTTGCAAGCAGTAAACTAAAACAAATGCAAGTCTTACCTGATTTGTAATGTTTTTAGGCTGGACTGGAATGAGTAGTGTTCTCTTTTTTTGCAAGCAGTAAACTAAAACAAATGCAATTGCAAGCACAGGTACAACCAATGTGTAAATTATACAATGGGATATGTACCTTTGATTCTAGATGATGATTTGCTATATTTGAAATATTTATTTCACTGGATGGCGCAGCATAAATAGTATTTCAAACGTCAGCAAATTTACTCATGCTTTTATCAGTGCTTACCTGAATCTGATGTAACGTATCAGCTTAGTATTATTCTCAATTTCAAAATAGGAAACTAATAGCATTTTTTTTTTAGGATTACACATTACAACTCATACACTCACAGCACACGCACACTCATGCCTATAAATGTACATCAGCAAACCCTTCCTCTATGAGTATCTTCGAAGACTGAGTCGGCAAATCAAATCCTCGAGATTCGCTGTCGATGACCATGTCGTCTACCGCTGAAAGCACAACGTCCATAAATCCTAAAAAGTTCGCTCTCACATAGAGTCGAACCCAAGACTTAAGGTGCTACTGAGCCTCTTGTAACCACTAGGCTACATGCCCTTTCGCAACATATATCATTATTTTATATTGAATATTACTTATTGAATAATATAGTAGTGTAGTGATTTGTAAACAAAATTACTATAGAACAGGTCTGGATGTAACGACAGAAGTAGGCAACCCTGAGAGGCCATGACATACAGGAAAAGAGAAAGACGACTGTAGCAACACAAGAACAACACGCTGAATTCAAAAAAGGAAAAAAAAAAAAAAAAAAGCCACCACTAAAAACGCTAGTAAGACGGCAGGAGCTTTTCCGTATATAACGCACCCGCTTGGATCGATGCTCTCCTCAGCTCTTATTTCTCGCACAAGCACTTCTTTAACTTGAATCGCCCCTGGTGGAAAATATGACACAGACTAAATAGCCACTGGTGGAAAATATGACACACAGACTAAATAGATCGAACCGACAATTGATGAATATAAGTGTGTTTGTTTGAGAGTTTCCCTCAGAGTCAGAGAATATAGCACGACTGAAGCAAAGTGGCTGGTGGTGGTGGGTGTGGGAAGCATAAACCTTTTTTTTTTCAAAAATGATGCTACGTCCCTTTAATTATGATGTTCCTTGCTTGCTACCGGGTGCAGGATTTTTTAAATGGTAACTAAAGGTTAAAGATTTATATGTAGGGAAGCACGAGGTTGTCTACTTTTTACTTTTAAAGATTTATGTGTAGTGAAGCACGAGGTTGTCTACTTTAATTTATACTAGTATACAATATTAGTGATATTGTAGAGGTAGTTTTGTAATCCACAACGCGCTGTCGGCCCCGCCACCAAAATGTGCAACCCCGGTCCTGAACCCTGCTGCTGCCGGCCTTGACCGCCGCCGCACTGCCATGTCCCTCCAATCCGGCACGCTACTACCGCTGTGCACACTGTCATGTCGCCACCATCACAGACACCATCACGCTGTGTCCATAAAAAATATTATAAGTGTGACATTTAATTTCTTTCCAATACTACTCTGGTATTATCAATACTGGTGGTACTAATCGTGAGATGAGAATAAATCTAGAAGGCAGACTAAAAATAGAGGACATTTATGGTATATAAGACCACCAGTATAATATTGGTAGTGTCTGATGTGGGTAGTTTTATAACCAAACGATGCGTTCGCTTGTCTGTCCTGATCCCTATAGTTGTGACGCGCTGCCAGCCCCAACCGTCTGTTAAGGGGCCGTTTGGTAGCGCTTCTGCTCCGGCTCTGCCCGTGGCTTCTGCAGATTTTACGCCAAACGTGTTGCTTCTCCTGCCGCTTCTCCGGAAAATAGGGCGAAGCCGGGCGTAAAAAGGCAGCAAAGCCGGGAGCGCCTCCCAGGTAGCTTCGCCCGCCCCTCCCCTCTGGTCCCACCAAAATCCAGTCGCTCTTTCCCAAATTGCCAAGGGCTGGTTCTTCTCTACCCCGAGTCCGACGACTGCAATGGCGCGTGCAAGGGCGCGTCGGGTTCTCCTGCAGCGGGCGCGTTGCTAGGCTTGGCGGCCTCTCCTGCCGCCGCGCACCATGCATGCCAGCTCCGTGACGCGATGCGTGCCTTTGGCTTGGTTGAGAGCTAGGGCCTGTATGGTTGATGCCCTCGCAAACGTGCCTGAGTCAGGCATCACGATCAGGCGTCCGATTTCGGGCGCCTGAAGCTGTGATCGCTGCCTGATAGGCATCATGCCTGACAGGGCACAATCCAAACACGCTGCTAGTGCGTGAGAGAGAGAGGAGAGAGAGAGAGAGAGTAGCGGATGGATGAGAACGGACGAGTGTTGCATGATCTGTGAGGAGTGGATAAGATCGATGAGTTTAGGGAAAAAATACTAGTGCTCATGTTTGTTTTTGTTTGGAGTAATGATACTGTTTACTTCAAAATACAAAAAAAAAACACATAGTAAATTGAGGCAGCTAGTTAAACTCTAATTTTTTAATTTATTTTTTACCACACAAAGTGACATAAAAATAAAAAAGAACTACATTATATGTATATACGATGAAGCAATATGTCCAGGGGCATTACGGATAATTGTCACTTTCATCTATTCATATAAATCAGGAAAAGCTATAGAAGAAGCTGTTTTGCCAAACGATTTTAGCACGGCCACAACCAGCACAGCTGGTTTTTCAGAAAAACCACAGCCACAACCGAAGTCGGCACAGGCGGAGCCGTACCAAACAGGCCCTAAGTTTGCCCCTACCACTCCTCCATGACCCCCGAAGGGAAAAGCTTGCTTAATGTGTGGCTGAGTGAATATCTGAATGCTTAATCAGCTGCTGCTGTCCGCACGATCGCCGGAGTCAAACGTGAGTCGGTCTACACGGTCCGACGTGTAGCAGTGCTCACCCCCGAAATCCTTCTTTCGCATGCACCCATGCTAATTATCGTGCGCCTTCTTTCCTCTTTCCTCCCAACCAGCTGTTTGCCCCTACCACTTTCCCTTTTTAACATGAGCAATGCTACATCTATTTAAAAGTTTTACACAAATTCTACGCGCTCGCTGATGTGTCAATCAATAGTAGGTTAGTTTTTCCTTAAATCAAAGAGCAGAGATTTTATCGATCAATCACGCGCTGCCACGTCAGCTGTTTGTAGGAATTTTGTAAACAGTTTAAGTAAACATAGCATTTCCCACATTACAACCCCCCCCCCCCCCCCTGTTGGACCCATCCCTGAGCGCCGCCTCGCCCGACTGCCAACGGAGGAGCGCTGCCCCCGCTGTGCAGGATCACTAGAGAAGAAGGCGAGGTCTTGCTGCCATCTAGAGATCCCAAAGGAGGAGCTCCGCCGCCCCTTTGCGCCGCCGAAGTCGGGGAAGACGAGCCCTAACCCATAGCGATTTTTTTACTTGAAACTCCTTCCGTTGGAGAGGAAACCTTTTGAAATACGAGTTGGAACTTTTGAAATATGAGTTGAAACTTTTAATCTGACTGAAAACTTTTGTATTCAAGTTGAAACTTTTGAATCCGAGTTGAAATTTGAGAATTATGAGTTGAAACTTTTGAATCAAATCATTGAAATTGATTTGGAACTTGTAAATAATGGGTTGAAACTTTGAAATCAGTTTGCTTCAATTTGTTTGGAGTTGATTTTTCTTTTCTATTTTGGTTTCAGTTTGTACGAAGGTGGAGGGGGAATACTGTTGAGTCTCGGTTGCAAATCAGTTTCCCCGTGTTCCCGTCGCTACCATGCTCCCGTCGTGCCTTCGCGTTCCCGTCGCTACCATGCTCCCGTCGTGCCTTCGCCGGACACATCACTGTTTTTTCAGAAGTGGTAATATGATGCTATTTCAACCTCTGCATCAAAACGGTGGGTATAGCCAGAAAAATTACAATGAAAATGAAGCTCCATTCCAAATTACATGCAGGCTAGGAATAAAAGAGTCAAAACAAAGGAAAAATTAAACACTCTCCTGCAGCTAAACAACTACCAACAACCAAAGAAATTAACGCTCCTATAACCACGCATGGCACAAAAAAAGGTTTGGATATTTACCTTTACCATAGAAAAAGTCGTCTTGTTGGCACATCATATCATCCTCTTTCTAGGCAAGTCACAATAGAGGCTTAAAATGGATCACCATATTCTCGAACACTGCCTTACCCAAAGTCTGATGCGATGTTGTGCCATGGTCTAACGCCAATTATGCCATCTTCTCATCCCGCTTACCGGTAAGCCAATGTGATCACCGGTCACGTCCAATGCAGTCATCCAGAGTTGCTACCATAAAAACTCAACCATCTCCATGCAAATTCATTTAGCTCATATTAATTGGATTGATGCTCTGCTCGGCTCTTATTTCTCACACAAGCGCTTCTTTAACTTGAATTGCAGCTGGTGGAAAATATGACACATGCCAAATAGATCGAACCGATCCTAGTTAAAAATAAGGGTTTGTTTGTTTGAGAGCTCCCCTCAGAATATGACACATGCCAAATAGATCGTCCAATGTTTGTTTGTTTGTTAGAGAATATTGGTCGATTGAAACAAAGCGGCTGGTGGTTGAGGGACACATAAACTTTAGCTTTTTTTGTTCATTTAAAAAATGGTTCTACGTCTCTTTATGACATGATGGTTCCTTGCTTGTTCCTAGCTACCGTGGCTGCAGGGTGGATTTATATGTATTGAAGCACAAGGTCGCCTACTCTTTAAGTTTCTGACTACCCAATCCGATTCTCATGCGATGGTTTACTCAAATGGCTTAAATTTAGGTTTTTTTAATTGCAACGAGTTTGCAGGTTCAAGAATGCGCCTTCTTCTCGGATTGTCTACCTGTCTTGTGAATCATTTCCATGCTTCAGAGGGAGATTTGCCTGATTGGAAAATCTCATATACTTCAAATGACAAGAGAAATTTACTTCTACAACTTCATGGATCAGTGCATCATATCCCTAGAGAGCAGAATGTTGTAGCCGATGCCTTAGCTAGCAATGCTAATTTCTTAGATGAAAGTAGTACAATTTTCAGGTGTCGAATCTATAGGCACAATGAAGGTTGTTCTTTTAAAGACAAACTCTTTAATTTGCCTTCCTCACGGAGTCAATTTCGTGCAGTACTATACAACGTCATTCACTGCATGTTACCAAGATGAGTTCATGGCATTAATCAAGCTCTTAGAAGTTTATTTTCCCTGTTGAGTACCGGACAAATCCAAGACCACTGTGCATCTACCCCTCCAATAATTTCACTCAATGCATTATTGGTGGACACTCATTTCAGAGTGCATGTAACAGACATTTTCAGCTAGCTCTGACAAGCACGATATCCTTATGAATATTTTGAATGATTGTATGGGACCAACAATTTCAGCTAGCGTCAGTATTATTTATTAGGTCAATTTGATATTCTTTTTAGAAACAAAATAAATGTGAGATAAACTATGGATGAAAGAGCATTTTTCAAGTGAAGTATGAGCATATGTATGCAATCCTATGATCTTGCAAAATTTTATTGTAAAAACTTGTTTGATCAAATTCTCTTTTTCCTATTACATACATGCAGGGCACACAAATAAAACACACTCACGTAACTTTTGAGGACATTTATGCATATGCAATAGTAGATAGCAAGATATGATCTTGGTGGAGCAATTTGTACATGCTCAAGATGTTGATACGTTACCGGGGAAATTTTCAGTGTAAAAAAATATTCAGTGCAATGGTGAAATAATCATTTGGGGCCGTAGGATCGGGATCCAACCATCCAGGGTCACGCGGGTTCCCACCTCCGTCCCACTTTTACATATTTACAGATAACCTTAACGAAAACACAGTTTCTCACGAAACAGTCCATGCACGGTTCCTCCATCCTCATCGATCTCTCTTGTTTGTTCAAGAAAATTGGCCGTGATCTGTACAAGGTCTCGCGACGGTGGCTATGGATCCTCCTTGTGCCACCCCTGGGCCTGGCCATACTCTTATCCTCCAATTTTTTTGATTTCTTAGTTGGTCGGTTAATCCGCCGCAAACGCCAAGGCATGTGCCGCCGCCGCCTGTCGACCTTGGGCCTGTCCCCAACTCCGGCAATCAGGCCTGCTCGAGTGCCAATAATGGGTCCCTGCGCAGCAACACACCTGCAGCTTGATCTTGCTAAAACCTTGCGCCGCTGATGTCATTGGGGCCCTGTGCCGCCCCTGCCGATGTAAAACGTCAGCCTGCACACCGGTGGTTTGAAAATTGGATCTCTGTAGATGAGTTCTAACGTCAACCTCCTCCATTCTTGAAGCATATCAGAATGATTCTTCTTGTAGTATCAGCTCGACCACATGGGTGTCGTTGAAATTAGTGAGTTTCGTATTTTATTTGCACGATCAAATTGTAAACGGAGAAGTTAGTCTTTCAGACCAGAATTAAGTGTGAGAGAGAGATCAAGATGGCATGGTATTGAACTGAATCAGGACATTGCGGAGCAGATTGGGAGCACAACCGCGAGGGCCTGGGTGTGGACGTGGCGGCAGGGAATGACGCTGCCGCGAACTTGTAACAGATAGGGAACCCATGAACGGTGTAGATTAGATGAATGAAAATTGCATGGATGCTGACTCGAACGGGACTCTGGGAACGGAGGCCGAGGCAATTCATCCGGCAAGTAGCCCTCGCACCGGCGATTGTGGCGGTGGGTGCCATCTGCGATCCTTCAATCCCTTCCTCCATTCTCGTTTCGACGGCCCATTCCATTGCCCAAGATCGTGAATGCCTCCGGCCAATTTTCTGGAAGGACGAACACAGAAGAGATCGATGAAGGAAGAAGCCATATCAGTGAGGAAGGAGGAACCGTGCAGGGACTTCTTCGTATGATATTGTATTTTTATTGAGGGTTATAACTGTAAACGTGTAAAGGTGGGATGGAGGGGGAACCCGCGTGACTCTGGATGGTTGGATCCCGATCCTACGGCCCCAAATGATTATTTGTACAATATTCTTTTGCACTGAAAATTTCCCCAAAATGCAAATGTTATACGCAAAAAAAAAAGAAGTAAAATGCAAATGATGCATTGTGATTATTCTACCGGCAAGTCAGTCAATCATGTGGTCTGTTTTTTTTTTTTTTTGAGCGATAATAATGTGGGCTGTGGGCCTGTGGCAGACAAGTCACAGTTGTTTGAGCCTAGTCGGGCTCAAACAAGATGTGGCCGGCCGGGTTAAACAACTGGGCCGCGTTCAAAAACCAATTGGCCAAGCCTACTAGATTAGCAAAGCGTTAGTTGGGTCTACCGGACCAGGCCGTGGGCTATCATATAGAAGTTGAAAAATAGTGACTGGTCTTAACTCACAAGAATACAAGATGCTCGCTCTCGGCGATCCACTCCCTTCCGACGACGACGAGGCCGCCGCTCCTCCCGGCCGCTCCATCTGCCACGCCGGCTGCGGCCACCCGTCCACGCCTCCCTCCGCTCGGGCCAACCCCACCCTCGTCTTCCTCGACGGCACATGGAAGCAGGCAAGGAGATACGCCGCCAGCCTCCCGTTCCTGTCGTCATTCGTGACCCCTGTCTCCCTGCCTGTCGACTGCGGAGAGGACGGGGATAGCATGTTCGAGTCGGAGCTCGTAGTGAAGAAGGAGCCACACAAGGGGTGCATGAGCACTACGGAGGCCGTTGCACGACCGCTGCGGCTGCTGGAGCAGGAAGGGAGGGGCAAAGAGATTGAGGAGGCCATGCTGGGAGTGCTCCGGGGGCGATGGTAGCATTCCAGGCCGATCATTTGCAGCAGAGAACGGTAACCGATCATTTGCTGGTGGCTGATGTGCTCCAGGCCCTGATCAAGCACGACGGCGGCGTTCGCGACCCATTGCCTCGGACAGGCCATGTGCCGTTCTGCAGTACGCGGACGACACCCTGCTTGTCCTCCGCGCCGAGATGCCAGACGTCACCAGATTGAAGTTCTTGCTCGACTCCTTTTCCGCCGCCACCGTCCTGCGCATCAATTTCAGCAAGAGCACAATCGTCCCCAAGAATGTTGCCAGCCACATCCTGCCTCAGTGTATCTCCATCTTGGGCTGCAAGCAGTCAGCTGGCTGGGGGACGTCCAGTTGTCCACCGAGCCAGACAAACGCTGCAGCCCCCTCATCTACGACGACAACAGGCTGCGCACGGAGCCGATCTACAAAATGCTCGTGGCCGGCACGGACCACTCGTGCCCCTACGCGCACTACGTTTGGAACAACTGCGCGCCGCCCCGCGTGCAATTCTTCAACTGGCTGCTGGTGCAGATACGCATCAAAAGCCGGTGGACGCTCCTCACCAAGCACGTCGTGTAGGACGCCACCTGCGAGCTCTACCGCGACGCCCAGGAAACCGCCGATCACCTCATCTTCTGCTGCCCAGTTGCCCGTGCATTCTGGAATCTGGGCCGCCCTTGGTATCCAGCTCTCAAGTGACATTAGCGTGCACAACATCTGGGAAATTGCTCGGCCAGAGCACAAACACTACCACTGCTTTCTTCAACTCTGCTGCTGGATGATCTGGAAGCACAGGAATGCTTTTGTCTTCTGCTCCGAGCCCCTCTCTGTACGACAGCTGCTGTGCTCATTTCGTGAAGAATTGCGGCTATGGTGCTGCTGGCTCCCGCGCGATGACGCTTCAATCGCTGACGCCCGGTGCTCTGTTTTTCTTTCAATTATGTAAATGATATAGCAAACTCTACCCAAACCACCATGCTGTACGTGTACATGGCCTTGAGCCACCCCATTTTATTATAAATGGAAATCTGGTGGGGACTAGTCCCAAACCCGTCAAAAAAAGAGGCATTTGCATATCTGGCCCTCTTCTCAACGCCAATTGGCCCTCTTTTTTAAAATTTGCATATTTGACCCTCTTTTTTCAAATTGAAACTCCGTCTGACCCTATTTTGTAACCCCGTCAGCAGCACCGGATTTTGAGAATTAAAAAAATAAAAAGATAATGAAAAGGCAAGGGAAAAGACCAAAGTGCCCCCTTCTCTAATATTTTCTTTGCCTGTTCGTTCCCGTCGCCTCTGTTCGTTCTTCCTCTGCTCATTCCGTTCTTCCCGTGGTGCTGACCCGCTACCTTAATCCTAAGCGGGTAGGGGCGAAGTAGGGAGGGGGGAGGAGGCGAGACCCCGGCGCGGCGCGCGTGCGCGACCCAGCCTCGCGGGCGCGGCGCGACCCAGGTGCTCGGTTCCTGGGCGCGAGAAGCTGGACGAGGTAGGCAATGGGATGCAGGAGGTGGTTCTGCTCGGCCCCTGGCCCAACGCATGAGGTTGAGATGGATTTGGGTTCTGGCATCAGTAATTTGTTGTCTGAGCGTTTGAATGTCTTGCAAAATTTCCTCTATTTTTAGTAACCCGATTCTATCCTCTTTAGGAATCAATACGTGGCCTTAATCAGGAAGGGATTGGGGACAGGTAGGATTAGGCAGTCTTGGGGGTTCCCTTTTTTGCGACGAGCGACGAGATTCAACATCAGAGGCTGTGAATTTGGTGCTTGTTGTGCGTCCATGGAGGAAGAGAGAGAAACCACCAGGAAGAAGGAAGAGAAGGGGCTGAAGGGATCGATCTGTTTCTAACTCGAGCAGTAGGCCCCACACAAAGGAATCACGTAGGAGTATATTCCACTTTGCAGGATAAAGGAACGCTGTGGTAAATTTACGAAACAACTGAGATTAAGTGGATCTGTTGGGGAAAAAAAGAAGAGAGATTAAGTGGATTGACATGTATATAATCAACGAGTACGCAAATTTTGTGGCATTAGGATAGTCGGTATAAAAAGATCACGTAAGCAAAGCTACGTTGAATGCGGGCAAAATTTGAAAAAAAATTGAATTTTTGTTTAAATTTTCAAGTTTGAATTCAAGTTGTTGTTGAAATTTAAAAATTGTAGCTAAATTAGTTGATACTACCTCCGTTTTTTATATATGACGTTGGTTAGTTCAAATTTGAGCTAACCAACGTCATATAAAAAAGAATGGAGGGAGTACAATTTTGTTTCAGGAAATAGGGTCATTCATGCAAAAGCCATTATAAAGTAGGGTCAATCGTGCAAAGGGTAGGAAGGTCTTTTTGCCATATATTTAACACCGTCAAAGGCCTCAAACGGAATAGGGTCAAGTTTATGCTTCAGTTTGAAAAAATGAGGTTAAATACGCAAACCCTAAAAAATAAGGCCAAACATGCAATTAGCCTTCAGAATAGGACCAGATATGCAAATGCCCCCAAAAAAAAAAAGGAAGAAGAAGAGGAATGCCGAGTTAGTATGCCCGAAGGTTTGATTTTAATTTTGTATTGGCTCAAAAAGTGTGCTGGAAGCTGCCAGGGTACCTGTTTGACAGATTATAACACTTGGAAGCACTAGCGATAGTCAACTCTATGGTAAATTTGACAGATAGAGTATTCTTCTGTAATTGACTTTAATCATGTGTTAAATTTTAACAAGTTTCAATCATTCTGTTGCTCCACATTAGGAATATATAATCTTATTTTAGTTAACGAAATCATGAAGGTTTTTACTTTTACTGGGTAAACAGTAGTACTCCCTCCGATTTTAAATTTCGAACTAACTAATATCATATATAGAAAACCAGAGGGAGTATATATATGATGTTGATGATATCAGACAACTAAGGTTGACTATCTGCACTGAGCAAACTATGGATCTACAACTGCAGCTAATATCAAAGTGGTGCACAGCTAATATTTATAACTCAAAATGTCTGTTCAGTTCATTCCCATCATTCTACTTTTCATTTGATGTAGTGCCAGTCACTTCCTGAATTTTGTGGCCGTTAATTAAAAACTAGAGGGAGTATATATGATGGATGTTGATGATACCGAACAAATTTTTTTGTTTTTTTGTTGACGAAAAGCATGATACCGAACAATTAAGGTTGACTGTCTGCACAAACTGTGTCTCTACAACTGCAACTATCAAAGCAGTGCACTGACTCCCTTATAACTCAAAAATGTTTGTTCAGCTCATGAATTCTTATAATGAACTGTTGTCAGTGTGCTTGAGACCTCTTGACTATTGCTTACTCATGCTTGTAGTAGGCCTTAATTTTCTTCGCCAGAAGATCAGGTTGCAGAGTTTCATATCACAATCATCTCTTAGACCATCTGCAGTAGCTCATTTTTTTTATTCTCATTCCTCATGGAGAGCACCATCTTTCAAGATCTTTAAACATGATCTCTTCCTATGTCACCATCGAGCTCAATTGTTTCCATAAATTTTTGACAATTTGGAAGACTGTCACTGTGACACAGATATCTAGTACAATAACTAAATATTCACAATATGCAGTTATCCTCCATGTAAGCACTTCCAATTCTACTGGTCACAGGTAGACTGCTGGACTTGAAATGAGAAACCTGAAACATCACATCTCCGCATGGTTTGATGAGCCGCAGTAATCGGATTGTCCTGATCTCACTTCTTATATGACTTCACCTAGGCAGCAATAGCTGAACATAGATGCACTGCTATTTGATCCAGACATGTCCCAATCTAGATGGTCAGTAGTTTTCTTGATGAGATCCATAGAATTTATGCCATTCTGGAATTGCAAAGGGTTATTTGGTCCTATTTCTGGATAACTGGGAAATCATGTTTCTATTTTTCACTCCAACTGTCCACAGAACTTGGAAATCTCTTGGAACGCCTTGCCCAGCCGAAATCTGGAGGCCTCTCTAGTTGGAGGGTGGAGGCAAATGTCTTACTCTGTAATGAAAGGCTGAAGCTGGCAAACTAGGTTCAGAATATCTGAATGTTTGCTGCAGCCAGTTAATATTTGACTGTTTCTGAATTCTGATGCACTTGGTCTGTACGCAGGACCTCTTCTGATATAGTATCAGGCACATCAGTAGCTCTTTATTGCGAAAGCAAGTTATTTTGTAACTCAATAATTTCAGAATACCTCCATTGCACACCTTACACCGTGTATTTTTTTTTTTTTTTTGGCGAACCTGTATCGTGTATTGTTAAATAGCATGCTTCAATCGTGTGTACAAACAATATGTTGCACTTTGTGCATATGCGACGAAGATTAGTGAGGTCTGAAACCTGTAAGATTTCTGGTAATATTTCAGTGTACACTAACAATGGTGTCGGTTCTGTTTTTCTTTTGGGTCGGTAAGGTGATGTGTACTTTCAGATTGTAGGTGTAACAGGGATCAGAAATTCCGAATATCTTAGACCCTCTAATATACCACTTGTTTTAGATGTTCCAATTGTATAAGTTCTGGTAGCATCATAATTGGCCATGAGCTGTGACCAAGTGATTGTTTGTTCCCTCTAATATATCTAAGCTTCTAGTTTCGGCAAATCTCCACACAGAGACAAATGCCGACAACACAGTGGCCTACTAGAAAGGAAGCATCTACTTTACTGTTTGACTTGCGTCTTGCACAGTGCTAACCCCGAAAACCAGGTCAACGAGCTGCTGGTCTTGGGACAACAAATGATGCCTTTTCAACCTTTGTCATCGGGGAAATGAAAATTCGTCGGGCGTCTCCAGTTGCTATTTGTTACTCCCGACGAATAGCAACTGTGGCTGAACAAAGGCGTCGGGAGTATTCAGGTACAGTTTGTTCGCCCGGAAAGACTTAGGTCACGCGTTTCATGACAAGAAAACTGTGGTGGCGCGGTGCGCGGTCCCAACAAAGCGCGAGGCTTTTCAACCCGCCCGTGTATCTGTCTGCTCCCTGCGCACGATGGCACAGCACAACCAGCAGAATAGCAGAAATGCGTCAATGGCCGAGGCGCTGCCTCCGCCTCCCTCCAAATGTTGCGCTCCCGAGCTCTCCTCGGCTTCCCTTCCCCGGCAACTCCTCCCAGCCGCCAGCTCACGTCCCTCCTCACCCAAAACTCGTAATTCAAGGCAAACACAACGAGCAAACACGACCGCCGATTTTGCCTGTCCACCGCCATGACCGGACTCGCTCCACCAGCTCGGTCTTGTCGCATGACCTTGCCACATTGGTGAAACTGATTTAACAACATGGCGACGTCGGGGAAGAAGATGAACCCGCTCCCTGTCCCGGCCAGCCGGCTGTGGGAGGCGAGCATCCGCAAGCTCCAAACCATCCGCCGCGCCGGCTCCGTCGTGCCCGCCGCATTGCCCGGCGACCCCCTCATGTCCAGCCTCCTCTCCGTCAGTTCCTCATCCTCCAACACCATCTACCGGTACAACAACGACGACGAGGGCGGAGACAGAGACAGCGACAGCGCCACGGAGGGCGAGGAGGACGACACGGACGCCGGCGAGGACGACGACGACGGCGACGAGTCGCTCGGCGAGCCGAGCCACGCGGAGCAGCTGCTCCCGACCGGGGAGTTCTACCAGGGTTCCCGGACGGGCACGGCCGGTACATCTGGCGCGACGGCCACGAGTACATCGGCACGTGGCGCGCCGGGGAGATGCACGGGCGGCGGGACGGTGATTTGGGCCGACGGCGACCGGTACGACGGCGCGTGGGAGGCGGGACGGCCCAGGGGCCAGGGCACGTTCCGGTGGGCCGACGGCAGCATGTACATCGGCAACTGGTCCATGGAGGACGAGGAGGACGGCGGCGGCGGCATGATGGTCGTCGACAAGGGCGGCGTGTACTACCCGTCCTCCGGTGGGCCGCCCGTGCCGGCCTCGGCCCGCGAGCCGTGCGACGCGTTCACGGCGCTGCTTAAGGAGCTCGAGGTGAGCGAGGGGAAGATGGCGTCGCTGATGCCGTGGCAGAAGGTGCTGACGTGGCCCGGCGTCGAGGGCGTGCACAAGAAACCCGTGTGGCGGCCGCCGGAGGTGAGCGCGAGCGCGGCGGAGCAAGCAGGGAGGAGGTCCAGCGCGCACGGGAGGAGCAGCATTTCGTCGGACGTCGACGCCCTGCTCGTCGTCGACGGTGAGGACGGCGGCGGCGAGGAGACCCGGGCGGACAGGTCGTGTCTGCGGACGCCGTCGTGCATGCGCAGCACGCCGCCGCCCAAGCCGGGGAAGAAGCAGGGGGAGACGAAATCCAAGGGGCACAAGAACTACGAGCTCATGCTCAACTTGCAGCTCGGCATCAGGTACGTTGGCATCGTGGCATTGCTCTGCTTTTTGTCATGCATTGGCTACTCTGCTTCTGGTGCACTGCTAGTGCTACTCTGCTTCTTGTGAATTGTGGTGCACTGCTACTCCGCTTCTTCTGATGCATTGCTACTCTGCTTCGAATGCATCGTTACTCTGCTTCTTCTTATGCATTGCTCTTCTGAATGTGATTCATTGGAAGCTGTCATTCATGTTCTTCTGGGACACGTTCAGGCACGCTGTGGGAAGGCAATCCGCACCAACATCGCTGGATCTAAAATCATCAGCGTTTGATCCCAAAGAGAAGGTCTGGACTAGATTTCCCCCCCGAAGGTTCGAAACATACTCCTCCTCACCAGCCATGTGAGTTTCGGTGGAAGGACTACTGCCCTCTGGTTTTCAACTGTGTTTTACCGGGACATCTGGCTCACACGCAGAAAAAAAAAATGTATGCTGCTAGTTCAATGTCAGGAAGCATATAGAGTCCAAAATTAGTTTGTATCCAAACAGACCTCATCCCTTCTTGTTAAGTTTCTGTACAAAAGATCCCTAAGTTTATACACTGTCAGACTGGTATAGTACAGGCCAGTATTACATTCCTAATCTGTGCAGGCCGCCACGAGCTTGAGGTACAGACCGAGGTCATGCGATGCCACCATGTTGGAGGATGCTGAATCCTTGCTGCAGAGGCGCAGCTCGCGGCCCACGTCGCTGTACGCCCAGCCCATCTTGGAGGCCAGCCACCTCGGCACCCTCCTCTTCTTCGCCGACTCCGACGACTCACAGTCGTCGTCGACCGGGAAGAACCCCGGCACCTTGGTCACGATGTCATTGGAGTTCACGACGCGGAGCATCTTGCCGCCGCCGGCCTCCAGCCTTCGCCGGAACGCCGCGTTGCCCACACGCGGGCCGCCGAACGACACCGCCGTCACCATCGGCGCCGCCGCCGCGCCTTGTTGCTGCTTCGACGTGATGTCGTAGGCGGTGAGCACCGCGAGCGCCGCGCCGAGGCTGTGGCCGGTGACCGTGACGCTCAGCGGCGGCGCGCCTCCTCCTTCGCCGCCGTCGCCGTACTCGCGGACGATCCGCTCCACCTCGTCGCGCACCTGCTCTTGCAGGCTGCCGTGCGCCTCGCCCGGCGCCGTGAAGAGCCGCCAGAACCCGCTCTCCACCATCGCCGCCTCCTCTTCTTCTTCCTCCTCGCCGGCGAGTGGAAGGCGGGTGAGGGTGGACTGCAAGTTGTCCACCCACTCGCCGCGAGTGGCGGTGCCGCGGAACGCGACCACGACGTCGCGGCGGCCCAGCCTCTCGATCTCGTCCTCGTCCTCGCACACCGCCACGTAGCCAATGTAGCTGGACCTGCACGCCGACGACGTCAGCCATCCCGGCGCCGACGTCGACGCCGCGGCGTGGAGGATGCGGGTGACCCGGTAGCCCGTCTCCGGCAGGCCGGCTCGGCGGAGGAGCGAGGCGGTCGGGAAGCGGCAGGAGCCGTACGACGGGGCGCCGCCGTCGAAGTCGAAGCTGGCGTAGGCGGCGCGCACGAACTCGCCGTACTGGACCAGCTCGCCGCGGAGCGCGCCGTCGAGCGGGCTCAGCAGGCCGTCCCAGTCGCGGGCGCCCTGGAGCTCGGCCCACTTCCGCCCGATCCGCAGCGACGTCGTCTTCTTCGACGGCTTCGACGACGCCGGCGAGCACGGCGCGTAGGAGCTTCTGATGACGGCGCACCGCCGTCGGCTGCCACGTGCCAATGCGGCGCTTGTAGGGTAGCAGGTGCGAGACCCAGAGATCGACGCCGCCATGACTAGCTCGTCAGTTCGCTCGAGTTAGCTGTGTTTCTGATGAACTTGTTGACTTGGTTTCTGACTTCTGTGCAACAGAAGCTCATCGTATATATAAGGGGGGAAAAGATGTCGTGACTTGCGATTTGAAAATGGCGGGAAGTTGGCGGGCAGCGTGTGCCTTTCGTTGCGGCGCGCTCTGCTTGCTACAATTCGGGTAATTGCTCTGTGCCGTTTCGTTGCATCACGTACGTACATCCCTGAACTCGAAAGTTGATCGGCCAAACTACCCAAATGCTGCACCGGTTTTGTTAGGCTCTCAATGATCTCACCTCTTCGACGGGGAGCATAAGACTTGCATGTTTTTGAGAGGTGTTGTTACATGGGTCATTGTGAAATGCAAGCTGTGAGCATAAGGCTTGCATTTATTTGGCCGTTCACGATTGCCACGTGAATAATGTACTGCAATATAAAGTTTCTAATGCAGGAAGGAATCCCCAGCTCGTGGGTTAATCCGTACATTTCACGCAAATTGGTCGTTGACGCGTGTGGTTTCAGTTTTAGTGGCCAGTCCGCTCGTGACACGTCGACAGTTGTGGGCCCTGGCGAGACGCGGGTCGCAGGCCGTGAAATCGGCCTCCTCAGATTGATTCCTGCGCTCACATCGGTTCCGTCCCTCCGTCTTATCTCTTCCCCTTCGTCTTATCCGATCCGCCTGCGATTTCTCCGTCGGCGCGCCTCCGCCTTCCTCCTCACCAGGCCGCCGACACATGCCTCTCGTCGACCACCTGCAACTGCTCCTCGACGACCACCGCCAAGGTCGCCCTGTTTGCACGACGCCTTGCGCCCCTTGGTCGCCGCCTCGCCCAGCCACTACCTGCCTCCAGCGCATCCCGCCGTCGCCGACGGGGAGCAAGAAGAAGGCACCTGCGGCTGCCTTCCTCCACAACCCCCACCAAGGTCGCAGTTGGTGGTCGATGTAGTATGGTGGCGGCGGTCGGACGGCATACAACAGACGATGTGAGGCCTCGGGTGCCGGCCGTGCTACCTCCTCCCTGCAACTGACGCAGCGCCTCGCCAACCGGCCAGTGATGCGCCGGCGCGACCCCTCCAGCAGAGGCAGCGCTCTTCAAGAGCGGGCAGATCTTTCAGGTCGGGTAATCTCTCTCTCTCTAGGATTCCATTTGATTCAGATTTATTTTTCAAGATTTACCATTTTCCCATCTCATACCAGGAGCAATTTGCGTTCTCACCGGTGTCCCCGCCACGGACTGCCGCGGCTGCGACTGCGAGGGGCGGTAGCGCTCCGTGCTGCGGCCGGCCGGTGCGGTGCCGCACCGCCTCGCACGACGGCTGTACGACCTGGGATGGGTTGCGTCCCTCGCCTCAGCCATGAAGCTGAGGTGTGGATGCTACGACGGCAACACTACAACGCCCTTCAGCCTTGATCCAATTTAAGGTTGTCCCTCTCTTCAATCTTTAGATTCTAGGTTTGGGGATCGAGTTGCTTGTGCGCTGTGTAGAGAGATGGTGAGCAATTACAAAGGCAGAAGAAAACGAAAGGGGCTGGGATTTTTTTTTCCCATTGCTGAATTCTTCCACTTCGGTTCCTTCCTGTGCATTTCCTCTCATATATGTCCTGATTACCTAAGCAACATAGCATGAGGCGGAGGTGAAGGTGGCAGCAGTTTTTATTTTCCTGAGACATGCACTCATTTGTCCTTTAGATCTTTTGACCCGATCTGATGTGCAAATTGATAATATTTGTGAAAAAAAATTCTTATTGAAATATCTACATGGCTCAGACATATATGTTTTATTGACATTTTTCGCTGAGCCACACCATCTAGCCTTTTCTTTCTTGGTTTTAGTTGAGCTTTCCCAAGCAGAGGTGCTTTTGGTTCCATGTGTTCCATCACTGAGCTTGCTTTCAGTTTTTTTGTCGAAATATAAAATGACCTCATTGAATCGTTGGATTCTTTGGGCTAAGCGAGTTAATTATTTTGTCATATCAGATTTCAAATTAGTTCATGTCAGTAATATGAACGTAGTAATGCCAACACTTGATGGTGATGACTTTCTACCAATCTGTCAGTTGTTTAAGGCTGGCTATGTGCTGAGAGTATTTAGGTGGATGTATTTCATGTTGATGTCATGTTTCGTTGTGGAATTAGAGGCATGATGGTGGGCCAGAACTCAATCGATCCTATATGGACTTGACATACTAGGTACACCGCCCTTTGCTTTGTTTATGTTCCCATTCTTGATATTGTTGTGAAAAGAAAAGGTAGATAGGTGCAAACTGGTTAGCGTAATTGCCTAACATTTTATTCGGTGCTATAGCTTTGGGAAGCATGACTAAACTATGCATGAATAGAAGGGCTAATGTTTTCTACTCAATCATCTTATGGTGCATTCTTCCTTATGCCTGACTTTCTCTGATTGAACACTGTCAAACAACCAGATAGGTTTGTGAGCCCCAAGGTGTGTCTTTACAACAAGCAAGAAAATTGAGAGAGTTATCTTGGTTGTCTAACTTAACACATCTCTTCAGAAATTCATGGAAGCTCTTCCAACGTCATCGGTCAGACCTCAGAAGCAGAGGACCATCCCCCTGCAAATGCTATCTCAATTGACCTATCAACACCGGCCAAGGTAATATTATTACAGTTGAAACAAAAAATTCATAATCCCATATCTATCTTCAGCGTATAGCATCAGGATTAACAATATTCTAATTCTAGGAAATTGTTGCCTCTGAGATGACCGATACTCCTCCACTATCTGAAGAAAAAAGGTCTGACATTAATCCTGCTTTGTCAAGTGAATTGCCTCTAAACCTGAGGTAGCTTATCAAGCAGCATATCAGTATTTTCTCATTGACAGTGCAGATATACTTCATCTTATCGTGACAAAGAAACTTCCTGTTTGTCTTCCAGCACAACAAATGCTACACGAAAATCATCAGCTGCCAGGGAATTGGATCTTGACGCTGCAGATAATGCTAGGAATGATGCGATGACAGACAAACAAAGGTATCATGTGCATGCCATGGCAGAAAGTTTCTTTACCTGCAAATACACAACCCTACTACCTCCATAAGAAAACAATATACTATGTATCTCTACCTGCAGGATGTTCTTGACAATCAAACGACTGACTGCACACCCACAGGCCAAACCAGGTGATGAACTATAAACGTCATCACAAGGCCTGACTAAAACTTCAAGGTCAGCTGACGCAAAAGACACCGTTGTTCTCAGCAACAAAACTTATTGCCCTCTAATTAATCTAACACTTATCTAATTTTGGCATTCGCAGCTCCGACATGAAGGCAAAGAAAGCACGTGTTGATAAATAGTATGGTGCTCAGTACAAAAAGAAAAACTCCAAAGAAAACTTGCCTTTCTAGACCGTGTTAGATTAGCAAGATCACCTCTTTTGTGATAACTGTGAGCAAGCTATGTAGCTATTACAATGTCTGGCAAGTATGCGTGAAACTCAGGTAGACATGGCAGTAGATCCTGCTCGAAACACAGAGCATTTAGAAATGACGTATTATATTGCTTTGCCAACCTGTTGGTCAACCATGCAAACTAAACACTGCATGTCTTCTGTAAATCTATCCAACGTTGCCTGTTTGTTTTGTAAATATACCTGTGAGTCTGTGACTAATCACTAATGTATTTCATGCCTCTGCACACCGTATACTGCAAATAAACTCTATATGGCTTGTTAATACGACGTCACCCTGCGACACTAAACTTGCCATGAAAGCAAAAAAGGAATTAAAATTTTCGATCAAATGATTATCGATCACGGTGTTGATTAATTCAACATGACACAAAATACACCAAGCTCACAGTGCACCCCACCGATATTTATCGAAACCCTGTACTCAATTAAACAGTAACGCACCATTCCAGCAAATAAAGCCCGCATCAATTTTTAAAGCCCAGAACTCATCGCCCCCACGGGCGCGGCGGAGCGCGCGGATCGACCTAGTTCGTTTTATTTCTCAGGAGAAATCTCACATTCTGATAAGTGACAAGACATGGGCTCATAGTAGTCTTTTCTATGAGCGTTAGCATGCTTGTGCACAACTGCACAAGAATGATTTCCTTGTCTTCATGCAATGGGAAGAAGA